>UESW01004661.1:0-20761 GCA_900491605.1 Calamus simplicifolius | reverse complement strand
TTATATTGCTCCTTAGATGCTAATGAATTTAATAGAATCTCCACATGTAATTCCGCAAAGGAGATTTGGGATAGATTAGAGGTTACCCATGAGGGTACCAATCAAGTAAAAGAATCTAAAATTAATATTCTTGTTCATAAATATGAATTATTTAGCATGGAACAATCTGAAACCATTGCATGCATGTACACTAGATTCACAGATATTGTAAATGGTTTGAAAAGTCTTGGTAAGACATATACTAACTCTGAACTTGTTCGAAAAATTCTTAGGTCATTACCAAGATCATGGGAAGCAAAAATGACTGCAATCCAAGAAGCTAAGGACCTCAACACTTTACCCTTAGAGGAGCTTCTAGGATCTCTTATGACCCATGAGCTACTATGAGGCAGCATGTAGAGGAGGACACAAAGAAAAGAAAGTGATTGCCCTCAAAGCTGCAAAAAGAAGAGAGCAGCAGTGATGATGATGATGATGATGAAGAGACTGCTCTCTTAGCAAAGAAATTTAAAAGATTTATGAGGAGAAAGAAACCCTTCCACAAGAAAAATTTGGAGCAAAGTGGGAAGGAGAAAAGGATAAGAACAAGGACAAGGACAAAGAAAAAGAGAAAGACCCCTTGACTTGCTATGAGTGTAATAAACCGGGGCACTTTAGGAATGAATGTCCAAATTGAAGAAAGCCTACAAAAAGAAAAAGAAGGCTTATGTGGCGACATGGAGTGACAGCGAGGAATCTTCTTCCGAAGAAGAAGAACAAAAGGAAGTCGCAAACGTATGTTTCATGGCGGACGACAATGATGAGGTAAGTTCCGACAACCCTTGCGATGAGTTTGCTTTTGATGAACTTTTGATGCTTTTAATGAACTTGTTGGGGATTTCAAGGTTTTGAAAAAGAAATACAAGATTTTGAAAAATGAAAATTTAACTTTCATTAAAGAAAAGGAAAATCTTAATAATGAAGTTAAGAAACTTAAATCTGAAAATGAAATTTTAGTAAAAGAAAAGAATCAATTCAATGAAAATGATAAACTAAGGAAAGAGGTTGAAAAATATAAGAACATAGTTGATAAGTTTACATTAAGCTCAACTAAATTAGACATGTTATTAAATAGTCAAAAAGCAGTTTTTGACAAAGCCGGATTAGGATATAACACTTTAAGAAAACAAAAATCACTGAAAAATATTTTTGTGCGTGCTGGCCAAAGTAATTTTACATGCTTTAAATGTAATCAAAAAGGACATAAATCTTATGAATGTAAAATTCTAAAACCTAATAAAAACTTAAATGTTAAAGGAAAGAAAATATGGGTTCCGAAAGGAACAATATTTGTTGGTACTAACCATGAAGGACCCAAGAAAGCTTGGGTACCTAAACATAAAGTTTGATATCATTGCAGGAATGTCTTGTGGCCAAGAGATCAAAGAGAAAGTGGTATCTTGATAGTGGCTGCTCAAGACATATGACGGGTGACAAAGAAGAATTCATCACCCTTGAAGAAAAGAAGGAGGAGTTGTTACATTTGGCGACAATGGCAAAGGCCAAATCTTGGGGTTTGGTAACATTCAAATAACTCCCTCCATATATTGAAAATGTACTTTATGTTGATGGTTTAAAGCATAACTTAATTAGTATAAGTCAATTATGTGACAAAGGTTTTAAAGTATCATTTGAATCTTCTTTATGCACTGTAGCTAATCCCATTGATAATAGCATTGTTTTTATTGGAAATAGAAATGGCAATGTATACATGATTGATTAGACAATTTGTCTACTAATAATCATTGCTTAGTTGCTAATAATGCTAATATGAATGAGATTGGTTGGTTGTGGCATCGAAGATTAGGTCACGCAAGCACACACCTGATTTCAAAACTAATTAGAATGGATTTAGTAAAAGGTCTACCTAAATTAGATTTTGAAAATAACAAAATATGATGCATGTCAGTTTGGAAAACAAACGAGAAGTTCTTTTAAATCTAAAAATATTGTTTCAACTTCTAGGCCATTAGAGCTACTTCACATGGACCTTTTTGGACCAACTAGAACCACAAGTCTAGGAGGAAAGAAATATGGTCTTGTGATAGTAGATGATTACTCTAGATTCACTTGGGTAATGTTTTTAGCTCACAAAGATGAGACTTTCTCGATATTCATGAAATTCTTCAAGAAAGTAACAAATGAGAAAAACACTACCATAGTGTCTCTAAGAAGTGATCATGGAACTGAATTTGAAAATCACTTATTTGAAAGTTTTTGCAATGAAAATGGTATTAATCATAACTTTTCTGCACCTAGGACCCACAACAAAATGGAGTAGTTGAAAGGAAAAATAGGACTCTAGAAGACATGGCCCGTACCATGCTATGTGAAAGTAAACTCCCGAAATACTTTTGGGCGGAAGCTATTAACACAGCATGTTACATCCTAAATAGAGCCTTAATAAGACCTATTTTAAAGAAAACACCTTATGAATTATGGCATGATAGAAAACCCAACATTAAATATTTTCATGCATTTGGTTGTAAATGTTTTGTTCATAATAATGGTAAAAACAATTTAGGCAAATTTGATGCTAAATCTGATGAAGGAATATTCTTAGGATATCAACAACTAGTAAAGCATATAGAGTATTTAACAAGAAAACTTTAGTTGTTGAAGAATCCATTCATGTAGTTTTTGATGAATCTTTAGCAACTCGTTCGAAAAATTTGATGATGAAGAAGATACAAACTTAATTGAAAAAGATCTTGAAAAATTAAATATTGATGTATCTTCAGATCATGAACAAGAAGCTAAAGATAATGATTCACCTAAGGATGATGATACTAACACTAATCATGATGTAGATCTACCTAGGGATTGGAGATATGCTTATAGTCACCCTAAGGAATTGATTATAGGTGATCCATCTCAAGGAATAAGAACTAGATCATCTATGAGAAATATTAGTAATCATCTTGCATTTGTATCACAAATTGAACCTAAAACTATTGAAGAAGCTGAAAAAGATAATAATTGGATGTTAGCAATGCAAGAAGAATTAAATCAATTCACTAGAAATAATGTATGGACTTTAGTAGAAAGACCTAAAAATCATTCTGTTATAGGATCAAAATGGATATTTAGAAATAAACTAGATGAAAATGGCATAGTAATTAGAAACAAAGCTAGATTAGTTGCAAAAGGATATAATCAAGAAGAAGGTATTGATTTTGATGAAACCTTTGCACCAGTAGCTAGATTAGAAGCCATTAGACTATTACTTGCATTTGCATGTCACATGAATTTTAACTTATTTCAAATGGATGTAAAAAGTGCATTTTTAAATGGATTTATAAATGAAGAAGTATATGTAGAACAACCACCAGGTTTTGAAGATCATGAATTTTCAAATCACGTTTTTAAATTGCACAAAGCATTATATGGTTTGAAACAAGCACCTAGAGCTTGGTATGATAGATTAAGTAAATTTTAATTGAAAATGATTTTATAAGAGGAAATGTTGATAAAACATTGTTTTTGAAAAGAAAAGGTAAAGATTTATTAGTAGTTCAAATATATGTTGATGATATCATTTTTGGTGCTACTAACAATCTTCTATGTCAAGAGTTTGCTAAGTTGATGCAGGGCGAATTTGAAATGAGCATGATGGGAGAACTCAATTTCTTCCTTGGACTCCAAATCAAACAAAGCAAAGAGGGAATCTTTATCAACCAAACAAAGTACACAAGAGAAATTCTAAAGAAGTTTGGTATGGAATCAATCAAACCCCTCGGAACACCAATGAGTCCTTCATGCAAGCTGGACAAAGATGAAGAAGGTAAGAAGGTTGATCAAAAATATTATCGAGGTATAATCGGATCCCTACTTTACTTAACTGCAAGTAGACCAGACATAATGTTTGCTGTTTGCTTATGTGCTAGATTTCAGTCTGAACCTAAAGAATCACATTTAATTGCTGTTAAAAGAATACTAAGATACTTAAGTGGAACAAAAAATGTAGGTTTATGGTATTCTAGAGACTCAACATTAAATTGATTGCATACACTGATTCTGATTATGCTGGATGTAAGTTAGATAGAAAAAGCACAAGTGGTGCATGCCAATTCTTAGGAAGTAACTTAATCTCATGGTTTAGCAAAAAGCAAAATTCAGTTGCATTATCAACTACTGAAGCTGAATATGTTGCAGCTGGAAGTTGCTGTGCTCAAATCCTATGGATTAAGCGACAACTTGAAGACTATGGTATCACACTTGATAAAACACCTATAAGATGTGATAACACAAGTGCAATTAATCTAACGAAAAATCCAATTCAACATTCTAGAACTAAACACATAGAAATTAGATATCATTTTATAAGAGAACATGTTGCAAATAATGAAATTGTCTTGATTATGTTAATACTGAAGAACAATTAGCTGATATATTTACAAAACCTTTGAGTGAAGAAAGATTCTGTTATCTTAGAGGAGAGTTAGGGATTTGTGATCCATTAGAATGAATTTGAAACCCCTAAGGAAATTTTATCTAAAATTCTTTCAAATCCTTGATCTTTAAGGAAATCTTATCTAGAATTCATATCTAATTGATCTGTTAAAATCCAATGATTATTTTATCAATTTTTATGATCATTATCCGGACACATTTCAGATTATCTGAAACTTTATATTTTTTGCTCTGAAATGGTCTCGGAGCCGACTCGGTGAGTATCGGAGTCGACTCCAGGTTTCTACTAAACTCTTGAGTCGACCCCTTCTCTGCGCGAGTCGACTCCACTTTGGGATAGTTTTCTGTGACTGTCCGGAGTCGACCCCTCGCTTTGCGGGAGCCGACTCGAAGTGGTCCCAGGTTAATTTATCTAGGGCAGAGTCGACTCGCCGTTCATTTCTATCTCGAATCTCAAAACTCTCTCCAAAATATTTCCTGACCTTCCAAATCCTCAAAAATCCCTAATTAACCCTTCCAATAGATCAATGGCCCCTAAAACTCGAGGATCTAACCTTGGTGCGGCCGGAGTAAAGAGGAAGAGAGCGGTGAGGAAGACCGTGAGGCGTCCCGTTCGTGAGCCTTCACCGAGCTGGATTCAACCTCATCTTCGACTCCTAGTGCTTCTCCATCTATGGCTCCATCACAGGTAGATAGACTTGCCGATAGAGTGATAACTACGGGGAGGAAAGTAGATTTTGAATTATTTGAAGCTGAGGGATTTATTTGGGAAGGCAGTTGATTGAGATGGGTTGGGAAAATATTTGCTCTTTAGATTGTCCTACCTACCCAGCTCTTGTCAAGGAATTTTATAAGAATCTATCTAGAGGAGATAATGGACTTGTAAGCATCGTGAGAGGAAATAGAATTTCAGTGACAGTGGATTGCTTTCTAGATTATTGAATCTTCCAGTGTCAGGAACATCTACATTTTCTTCTAAAGATAGAAGCCCAGCTCTTTCTAGACTGCTTAACAGGGAGATTGTCGGTTTTGAGAAAGTTTTTGCTAATCAGTTATCCTTAGAATTGAGACTTCTCCACAACATCTGTAGTAGAATCCTTTTCCCTAAGATTGGGCGGTTTGATTATGTGTCAGAAAGAGATATTTTTGTAATGGATGCAATTGTGACGGGTAAACCCATTAACCTTCCTAGCATGATATTATGGTATATTGCCGACTGTGGAGGTAAGAGAAAATCAAGTTTACCCTACGACATGATTCTTACCAAAATATCAGATAGTGAGCCTATGAGGAACTTAAGGCACACCGATTTTTATAGTTTGGCCACTATACAAAGAATGGGTTTTGTAAAGAGAAATGGCAGATGGGAAAGGAAAGGTTTGATGGATGATAGAGCCGTGGACACTGAGGCACCGGGACCATCAGTCAGACATTCTTCGCCTGTTCCTCCGAGCTCTCCTATTCCTGCTCCTGCCCCTACCCCTGCTCCGTTGTTTGATCATGCATCATCTTCATTTGTTGGCTTCACAGAACTTCAGTTAAGACAGCTTAAAGGTCTTCTTGATGATCAGTCAGATAAGTTAAAATCAGAGTTTGAAACCAAGTTTATGAATCTGACTCTTTACTCTTTGGATGACCGGATCACCAAGATAGAATCAACCCTTAGCAATTCATCTGAGTCTTTAAGTGGAGACCTAAAGAACATATTTGAAGAACTTAAAGACGTCTGCGGAGATGGTGAAATATATGCAAAATGCAATGCTGAACTCCAAGATAAAATATTGACTGCTTGCACTTTTGTTGATGAGAGACTGAAGAACTATGTGAAGATACAAACAGATGTAATAAAAAATATCATAGATCACTTAACTAGGATTGTTAGGACTCACTTTTGATGTATTAGATACTTAGTCCTTGCAATGTAATGAAGTTTATATTGTGTTTTACATTTTTATACTTTGATGTAATAAAAAGTCTATTGTGAATGGTCAATGAAATCTAAGTCTGAATGTATTTCTTCCTTTTATCAATGAATCTCAGATTTTGTTAAATCATATCTTGAATGAATGAATGAATGATTATGTTTGATGCATCTCTACCTTTTGTTGATAACAAAAAAGAGAGAGTTTTATAGTTTTATAACTGTATATGCATGGGGGAGAAATTAATTAATCAAATGATATTAAAATGATTGAATGAATGAGATAAATAATTGAATGAATGGGATATTTATTTGAGTTTCATAGGGGGAGCTACCTCATTCAGGGGGAGCCTAAGCCTAACTATGAAAATAAAATAAATTCTCTAATCATTCATGCATAAACTCAATGTTTTTGTCATCATCAAAAGGGGGAGATTGTTGGGGAGATTGTTGAGAAAATGTTGCCCCAATCTTATTGATTTTGATGATTACCAAAAGCCTTGAGTATATTAAAAGATGTAATGAGTTTATTTACATGAGCAATGAATTTATTTAGAACAATGAATGAGAATGTTAAAGTATAACTTTAACCAATTTGAAAGTAACTTCAAGCTCCATGTTTAAGCTTTCAAAAAGAAAGTTTATACTTCATATAATCAATGAGTTTTTGGAACATTTCTTGAATTGATTCCTAATGTCAATTTTATTATATTCAAGTCAAAATAATGATTTAAAATGAATCTGGAACGAATTTAAAGTCAATCAGAAAATTTTCTGATTTTTGATACGTTCCGGAGCCGACTCTTGAGTTTCAGAGTCGACTCCACTCAGAATACAGAAATGACTGTCTTTCTTGAGTCGACCCCTGTGATTTCATGAGTCGACCCCCGATTCTGTCGAGCCGACTCCATGACTGTGTGAGTCGACTTCGCTCAGACACCAGAGGTATGTTTTTCTGAGCATTTCGCGAGCCGACCCCCAACTTTTTATGAGTTGACCCCCGACTGTCAGGAGTCGACACCTTATTTTTGATGAGTCGACCCTTTGACTTTCTGAGTATTTCTATTTTTGGTATCATGACTTCGAGCCGACTCGCGGAAAGCAGGAGTCGACTCCAGCAAATCTGGGCGAGATTTTTCCGAATGCCAACTCAGCGTCAACGGTAAGATTTTTAATTAACGGCTATTTTTCTTTGTTTCTAACGGCTATATTTTTGCAGAATCTATAAATAGAGAATCCGTTTTCAAATCAAAGATATACAAAGAGAGATATTCACTTCAAGAGAAAAGAAGAGAAAAATCGGAAAAACAGAGCTTCATTTGAAAAAATCCGTCATTCAAAATAGAGTGAAAGAAAAAGAGTGAAATCAAAGGAAGCTCCTTCTGTGCTCAAGCTCAACAATCCAAGGAAGCTTCAGAAGAAAATCCAAGAGCTATTCAAGAGCATCTCAAGTGATTTTCAACACTCAAAGAAAAGAGTAAAAGCTCAAATCAACTCCAACGTACAGTTCATGAAGAATCCGAGCTGAGGCCCGATTCTACACTTCAAAGGAGTTGAGGAAAAGAAGAAAAGAAGAAAAGCTCAAAAGCCAACCAACTACAAATCAGGCTTTTCTAAACTTTATTCTTATATTTGTTTATCTGCTCATTAAGGAGCTTTGTAACTGAAAAACAATATTTCTATTCTTTGTGTCTAGTTCAATCAGGGGGATTGAACTAGTTGAGGTAGTCTTACCTCGATACAAGCTAGGTAAAGCTTGTGTTAGGATTTTTGTGCTGGTGAGCCCTTGAAAACCAGCTGGGTTCATTGTGATCCTGAAAAAACAATAAGTTTGAGTTGTGAGCTTGTAAAACAACTCTGCTGTAATCAAGGAAGATTATAGTGTGGACCCAAGTGAATCTTGGGAGTGGACATAGGTGTTGGATACACCGAACCACTATAAAATCTTTGTGTTTGCCGTGCTTTCATTGACTCTTTCTCTATCTCTGTTTTATTCGCTGCACTTTGTATTCACATTGCATTTGCCTTCATTCTTCTTAAGCAAACTATTTTAAAAGGCTAATTTTTTAAAGAACCCAATTCACCCTCCCTCTTGGGTTATCATCTGGGCCAACAGCAACCGTCAAGCTAAAGGAGTATAGAACTTCCTTTGCTCTTGTCTTTTCTCTCTCTTCTTCTTCTTTTTTTTTTATTTTTATTCCTTTTTCTCTTTTTTTATTCCTTTTTTCTCTTTTCTTATTCTTTTTTTTTTTCTTTTCTTATCTTTTTTTTTATTCCTTTTTTTCTCTTTTTTTATTCCTTTTTTTTGCTAACTTGTGTGGACATCTGTATGCTCTCTTTGACTAGCTGAGGGCAGTTAGCAATCCTCTTCCAATGCGGAGTTTGGAAATGGATGCCCATCAACTGAGCTGGGGTTGATATCTCTCGCTGTGAGCTGACTTGAAGCTTCTAATTGGCCAATGTTGGCCGCTAGCCGTTGAAGTTGATAGAGCCGTTGAGCCTGCAATAAAACCATTGAGGTTATAATGATGCCGCTGAGGCAGGTATAAGGCCACTGTGGCTAAAATAAAACTACCTCAAGGGTTTCTCGGCTAGCCCAGGCATTGACTCAGGGCCACCAAAATCATAGGACTTGAACCGCCTCAAAGGTTTCTCACGCCGGTATGGGGGTGTCCCTATGATTACGAGGCCACCAAGGTCATTTTTAAAAATACCTCGGGGTTTGCTTGACCAGCCTGGGCATTTGACTCGAGGCCGCTAAGATCATAGGACTTGAACCACCTCGGAGGTTTCTCGCGCCGGTTCGGGGGTGTTCTTATAATCGCGAAGCCACCAAGAAACTACCAGGGGTTGCTCGGTCGGCTCGAGTGGTTATTGAGAAGTTGAATGAAAAAAAAAACTTTTTTCTCAAAGTGCAGTGTACTTAGCTTTCATAGCTTTTTTGCCTTTGCATCGTGTTTGGTGTCAACGTCGATTACAAGCTTGAGAGCTTTTTCTTTAAAGAAATTTATCTCCTTCTGTTGAGTTGACGACCTGGCCGCCCCAGGAAACTATATCATTTGAAGGTGGGAGGTACCTGTGCCAAAAGCTAGAACCAAATCTGCAGGAGGTCCTGGGCTTGGATTGGCTCTGGGTGCAGTAAAGAGAAAAAGAGAGAGAGAGAGGGGGGGTAGGTAGAGTCAACAGTCAAAGCCCCTTGTCCCTATCTCCCATATTGCATTAATTGCACCAACACCTCTCGGCTTACTACCATCAGGAATAAAAATGCCCATAAATGCTTGAGGTGACGGGCCATGGATAATGTCTCAAGTTCGTCCCTTTTGAAAATTATTCTGCCACCGATGGCTTCATTCAGGGGGCTTCAAGTTGCTTTTACTGCTTAATCCGCTGAGATGCCTTCAGCATAATTGCATAATTGGTAGAAATCTGACTGCATGTCACCACGCGAAGGCTTTCAATTTAGTGCCATAGGGCTATCTTTCCTTTAGTGCCCTCCGTGTAAAGTCTGCTTCGTCGGCACGAATATATTTCTGCACATGACTCAGGAGCTCGGTGTAAGAGCTAGAAGGTTTTTTGTCTAGTGAATAAGTGAAGTGGGAGCGACGAAGTCCTTGCTTCAGGGCCAAAATGGCTACAGCATCATTGAGATAATAAACCTCCATGGCAGCCATTTTGAAATAAGCCACAAAATCCTTTAGGGGCTCTTCCTCCTTCTGTTGGACGGAGAACAATTTATTTTCCATCTAGAAAATCCTCTGACAGGCATCAAAGTGCATCAAGAAAGCCATCTTCAGCTATCGAAAAGAGTCGACGCTGTACGGAGGTAGGTTAGAATATCAAACACGCGCAGCTTTCCGTAGGATGGCCAGAAAAACCATACATAAAAGGGTATCAGTCACCCCTTGAATTTGCATCAGATCCTTGTAGCTCTTGAGATAGTCAAGTGGATCCATGGTCCCATTAAACAGATCCAACTAAGGAAGGCAAAACCTGGAAGGAATGGGCTCCTTCATAGTACGGCAAGTGAGGGGTGGATGAGTGTTGTAGTCCACCTCTGACTGATTGTTGAGCCTCCGGTTGAGCTCCTCCAACCATCAGTGTTGTTCGTCCATACGCCTCTTCATCACAAAATTAAGGTCCTCCCTAGATGACTCGAAAGATGAGTAAGGGGAAGAGTGATGCCACTGATAATGCTCCCGCTCGGGTCCCTTTCCGTGCCGTCGTTGGAGAAAGGGACTGCTCAGGTAGAAGACAGGAGGCCACAGTCTCTTGAAAGCTTCATGGTGGTGGTGCTTTAGTGAAGCATGATGGCGGTGAGCCTCTTTTTGAAGAGATTTTCTGCGGGTGAATCGCTGGCTAACTGGTGCAGCTATCACGGGTGATGTGAGAGGCTTGGGCTGCTACTAAGTGGCCACCGAGCATGGCTTCTGTAGCTCATGAACTGCTGCAACCAAAGCTTGAACTTGTTGACTAAGGATGGCCAGTTAGTTAGTTAGAGCGGCTGAGGCTGGTGGTGAAGGAGGAGCAGAGAGGGTGGTCTTATGCTGCTCAGTGCGATATGGATGCCCCCGATATGACTGGCAGAGGCCTTTGGCATACGTGCCACCACCATGGCTATCATAGAGGGGACAAAGGCTTACAGCTCAAGGAGACAGAGCTCTCTTTCCTGCAGTGTGTCCCCCTTTTTGATGCCCCAATCTATTGCTGCTAGATTATCTTCTTCGAATGTCCATGAGCATCCGATCGCCTTCTCCAGTGGGCCCAAGATCTTTCGGTGAGCTTCTTGCATCTGGGAGCCTGCAAAAAGTCCCAGGGACCAAAGATTCCGGCAAGGACCCTCTGACGCTCAAGTCAGTGCTCTGGGCAACAACCATGAGCTTGAGGAAGCTTGAAAGAGAAAGAAAGAGAGTTTAGAGAAGAGCTCTCTATGAGCCAGAATGAGCGTGTGTTGTTGTGGGTTGTTGGTTGGTTTGGGTTACCTGGTCGAGATCCCTCTTACCCAATTTATTCATCTTTGGATTTGTATGGCTTGCCTGAGAAGCTTGGAGCCTTATCATTTAGTGAAGGAATCAGTCACGTGGATCCTCATGATGGACCATGACTTTTGGGGCTCATCTCGTCTGAGTAATTGAGGCGTCATGATGAATGATGACTTTTGTGGATGGAATGTCAGGGTTAATTTCTATGAAAGTTAAGGTGCTGCCACTTGTCGAAGCATTTATGATGATGACAGCAATGGTGAAGCTTGCTTCTTAGTGGCACGTCAGAGCTTCATGCGCTATCCCGTTAAAGGTGGGTGGCCACTTGATTATCTTTCCATGTAGATTCCTACATATGTAAGCCTTCTTTGCCTCTTATGCCTCTTTTATTATGCAAGGGTGCCAACATGACAACCATAAATGCCTTAGTGCATGGGAGGGAATAAGGCAATAAATGCCTTAGAGCAAGCATGTAGTGGGATGTATGTTGCTGTCATAAGACCATAAATGCCTTTGTGCGAGAGATATAACGTCAGAAGCCGAGTAGAAAAAGATAGCAGCCAACTTAAAAGTCGGAGGCTGACTTGAAGAGACCGTTTAGGAAGGCCGTCTAGGAAGACCATCCAAGAAGACCGATTGGCAAAGGCCGCCTAAGAAGACCGGTTGGAAAAGACACCAGAGCGAGAAGAGGCCGTCAAGGACTTCCTTAACTGTCTTCCTTTCCTTGTAGTACACGTCCGTGACTTGACTATTGAATGCTCCATTCCAGCTCTCCCATTTCTGCACCATTAAATGCTCCAGCCATTGACTATTGGATATTAATAACAGAAAGTGGCCCTTAAGAGGCCCTTTTGCCTTCCACCGACTTATTCTCTCTCTTCATTATGATCAAACGCTTGTTGCAGCTGGGAGCAAAGCCGTGGACGAAATTATTTAATGCCTTGAGTAGAACAGTGAGGCCACCTAGGAATTGAGTCATTCAAGAAGGCCGCCTAGAATGGGACCATCTAAAACATGCTATCATTATTGCCCATGAGATCAACTGGCCCATCAATAATGATACTAATCTTCCCATCCGGTAAATTTACAAAAAATAAGCCTTCTAAGGTCCTGAAAGAGAAGTAGCTTAAAAATTATTAAGGGTTGATGAATAGCTAGATACCAAATTCCTACAAACAAGAAAATGAGAACCATAGGAGAAGAGCACATGAAGAGCTAACTAAAACCATTTGATCAAGGGCGAGTATCAAATTTGGTAATCCTTGCACATCTTTTATTTGACAGCTAGATCTATTCAAGAGTTTACGGTTTAGGATTTATGCCCTTCTCTTTTGTTGCATGTCTCCGCAAGCAAAATAATAAATTTAAAATTCAAATCAATTTTAGTCTCAAGGTTGACACTGCAAGCAATACTAGCAAAATTAAGACATAAATAACTTGTTGCAGTATTAAAAGCCATGGGAGCTTCATCCAGTTCCCCATGAGATTAGGTTTCCATCGATTTTACTGCAGAGTCAGAGACCTCGATCATCTAACTTAATTTGTTGATTATAAGTGACCCTTAAATAGACAAGCTTATGGAAACAGAGCAATGCTTATCTATTTAAAGATGTAAAGCTGTGTCAGATTCTTAAGGTTGTCATGCGAGGCTGGCAGCTCCCTGGTTAAATTGTTTGATGAAAGAAGAGGGATCAAAAACATATTAATTAAAATGTATAGCAATGATAATGTGAGTATGCAGTTAACAAAAAAGATATCATAATTAACAATTCAATTAACAAAAAAGGGCTTTTAGAAATTCAAACATAGTCAATAGATGAATGACAAGACCGCCACACCCAATATTTTATCTATTTATTTTACTTTTGGAAGCAAATTACCAAGCAAAGCATGAAATTATGCTTAGGAGGTTGTCTGTCTCGATGGCACATGCATTGCGCATGTTATAAGAATGAGAATTGGAGGAGTACTGCAGGGACTGAACGGTGGTAATTCTTCCAAGCTCTTCTGGGATGCTCCCCAAGATCTGATTTCATGAAAGTGACCTGCAGAACAGAGTCATTTACAGTACTATCATTTACATGTTGTTCATCTCCCTTTTCTCTTTATTTCTACTTGGCTGGCAATGAGTCTTTAGAAGAAATGGAAAGAGATAAACTACAAATGGGTGAGAGGTATGAAGCCTAAGCTGCAAGAAAGAATCCACTAGGATAGTTCTATGTAAGATCTCTGTTACAAAAGCAGAATAATAGTATGAGTTCAATGTCTCACAAATTTCACTACTTATATTTGATGGACTTACAACTCGCCTAAGGAGGCAAGGTTACCAAACTCCCCTTCTTTGACATTTCTTTGAATAAGACAGACGCTTGAGGATATATTTGTTGGGTGCTCCCTCCACGTGGGGAGGGAACCGGCCCATGATAACAAACTGCATCACAGTTTGGTACGGAGCTGTTTTTAAAAAGGGAAAAAGAAACCCGAAATAAAGTAGGGGGAGAGAGATCCGTATGTGGTAGATACGAGAGAAAAAAATCCCAGATTGGGGGGAGAGAGTTGTGTGCGGCCTGAGAGAGATCCAGAGAAGCCAAGCAGCCTAGGCTTGGGAGAAATCCTGTGCAACCTCAGGAGGTCGATACGGACGAGTCTGAGAGCAGATTTGGGGGCACGGAAGAGCAACCACACGTTGGTGAGATCCTTCTTGTACCCACATCAACTATTATTTTAAGTTCGAAGTGTTTCCTGATTTTTGGGCAAAAAGAAATTAGGAGAAAAGTTGTAATCTTTTATTAAGATTAGTGAAGTGCTCTCGGAATTTGCCCCGTGGTTTTTCCTTTCACATTGGAGGGGTTTTCACGTAAATTTGGTGTTTTTGTGTGTGTTTATTTTTATTCCGCATATTCTGTGATTGTGGTAATCGGTATATTTTTCTGTGATTGTGCACGCATAGTTTTTTTATTAAAACATGTTCTGCATATTTGTTCTGAGGGTGATTGAGGGTGTATTCCCAACAATTGTGGTATCAGAGCAAGGTTGCAAGCCCAGAACAAATTATTTGAGCGTGCCACAGATGGATTATACCACTAATACTAGCAGGATGATTAGTCTCAATGGCAGTAATTGGTTGATTTGGAAACCAAAGATGATGGATCTCTTGTATTGCAAAGATTTAGCCAAGCCGATTGAGAAGATGGGAGAGAAGCCAGAAAAATATGATGATGAAGATTGGGCTACTATGGATAGAAAAGCAATCAGTGCATCAGGCAATGGGTGGATGACACAGTATTCCATTATATTTCAAATGAAACCTTAGCCTATGAACTATGGAAGAAGTTGAAGGGTTGTATGAGAGGAAAACTGCCGGAAACAAAGCATACTTAATCAGAAAGCTTGTAAATCTAAGTACAAGCCGGAAAAATCAATTGCAGAGCACCTAAATGAGATGAAGAGCATTGTGAACCAGCTGGCCAAATGAAGATGCTTATGGAAGATGAACTTCAGGCACTCCTGTTGTTGAGTTCTCTACCTGATAGTTGGGAGACACTGGTGGTGTCATTGAGTAACTCCGCCCCTGATGGAGTTATCACCATGAGTCAGGCTACTAGCAGCTTGCTCAATGAGGAGGAAAGAAGGAAGGGAACTGGAGAGTCTCAAACGCAACAGATGTACTTGTCACAGAGGGCAGAGGGAGACAGTTTACTAGAAAAGAAAACAACAGAGGCAGAAGCAAATCCAGACCAAGGAAGGAAATCGAATGCTACCATTGTTATAAGAAAGACACTACAAAAGTGAATGTAAACTGCTAAAGAAGAAGAACAATAAAGGCGGTAAGGCAGAAGATAAGAAAGATAGAGAGGTAGCAGCAGTTGCCTCAGGAGAAGACATCATTCTATTTACAGAATGTGTTGATCAGTGCTTAGCCACCACATCAAATCAGGTTGATTGGGTGGTGGATACTGGAGCTTCTTATCATGCCACACCCAGGAGAGTTCTTCACATCCTACAGGATAGGTGATCTTGGTGTGATCCGAATGGGAAACAATGGTGTTTCCAAAATATGTGGGATAGGAGAAGTAGTGGTCCAGACCCGTGAAGGCAGCAGATTGATACTCAAAAAGGTCAGACATGTTCCAGATCTCAGGATGAATATCATCTCAGCAGGCAAGCTAGATGAAGAGGGGTATGTTAGCCAGTTTGGGGGAGATCAATGGAAGTTAATCAAAGGTGCTATGGTGATTACCAAAGGACAGAGATCATGCACATTATACAAGTTGCAGTCCAGTTTGGTTAGGGGAGAGGTATGCGCAGCAGAGCATGATACTACAGATTTGTGGCACAAGAGATTAGGCCATATTGGCGGGAAGGGATTGCAAACTCTCGTCAGGGCAGGGGTCTTACCAGAGATACAGGACAGAGTTCTCAGTGATTGTACCCACTGTGTGGTGGGTAAGCAGCACAGGGTGACATTTCAGAGTAGCTCCAAGAAGAAGAATGTCCTTTTGGAGCAAGTGTACTCAGATGTGTGCGGACCCATGAGGGAGAAGACCTTAGGAGGAGCCTCATATTTCGTCACATTTATAATGATGCTTCCAGAAAGGTATGGGTTTTTGTTTTAAAGTCCAAGGACCAGGTGGCAGCAGTTTTGAGTTTTTTCACAGGCTTGTGGAGAGACAGACAGGAAAGAAGTTGAGATGCATTCGTACAGACAATGGGGGAGAGTACATAGGAGTCTTTCATCAGTACTGCAGAGCACAAGGCATCAGACATGAGCAAACAGTGCCAAAGACTCCACATGAGAATGGAGTAGCTGAGAGAATGAACAGGACAATAGTGGAGAGAGTCAGGTGCATGCTCTCCCAGTCCAAGTTGCCCAAGAGCTTTTGGGGGAGGCAGTCCAACAGCATGTTATTTGACAAATAGATCTCCCTCATCAGCTCTAGATGGAGAGGTGCCAGAGAAGGTGTGGACAGGCAAGAATGTCAGATATGATTATCTAAGGATTTTTGGCTGCAGGGCATTTGTGCATGTGCCTAAGGATGAGAGGACAAAGTTAGATGACAAGACAAGACAATGTATCTTTCTGGGGTTTGGTGATGAGCAGTTTGGCTATAAGCTGTGGGACCAGTTGATAGGAAGGTAGTCAGGAGCAGAGATGTCATATTCTATGAGGATCAAACCATAGAAGACATCAAGAGGGAAGAGCATCAGTCTGAGTCAGATATGTATGGCCCAGTAGATATAGAGCCTGTCAGTCCTCCAGCAGTTCATGCAGATGAGCCAGAGAAACAGCCAGTACAGGGTGCAGATGAGCAGCAGCCTACACCTATTGAGGATACAGATCAGGAGATTCAGATCCCTGAGGAGGAGCTACCAACAGAGGTGAGGAGATCCATGAGAGCAAGGCAACCATCTAGTCGGTATTCAGTGCATGAATATATCATGTTGACAGATGCAGATGAGCCAGAGTCATATGAGGCGGCCCATGTCAGTGAGCAGCAGGAGCAGTGGCAGAGAGCTATGCAGGAGGAGATGGACTCTCTTCTGCATAATCATACATATGACTTGGTAGCTAGGCCCAAGGGGAGAAAGGTACTCAGAAATAAGTGGGTCTACAAGGTAAAGGCAGAAGAGAAAAGCTCACAGCCTAGATATAAAGCACGACTAGTTGTGAAGGGCTTTGCAAAAAAGAAGGGAGTTGATTTCGATGAGATATTTTCTCTAGTAGTGAAGATGACCTCAATCAGGATGGTGTTAGGATTGGCAGCTAGCATGAACATGGAGGTAGAGCAGTTGGACGTGAAGACAGCATTCTTGCACGGTGACTTAGAGGAAGAGGTCTATATGGAGCAGCCTGAAGGTTTCAAGGTGAAAGGCAAGGAGCACATGGTGTGCAGACTCAGAAAGAGTCTGTATGGTCTCAAGCAGGCCCCCGGCAGTGGTACAGAAAGTTTGAGGCTTTCATGGTACAGGTTGGTTATAAAAGAACAACCACAGATCATTGTGTCTTCATTAGAAGGTTCCTGGAGGTGATTTTATCATCCTTCTCTTATATGTGGATGATATGTTGATTGTTGGGCAGGACTCCGCAAGATTGCCACACTGAAGAAGGAGTTAGGGAAAGCTTTTGATATGAAGGATATGGGGCCAGTGAAACAAATATTGGGGATGCATGTATTCAGGGATAGACAAGCATGCAGGTTATGGTTGTCCAGAAGAAATACATAGAGAAGGTGCTTCAGAGATTCAGCATGAGCAATGCCAAGTCAGTGGCATGTCCACTAGCTGGACATTCAAGCTGAGTTCAGAGCAGAGCCCAGCCTCAGAGGAAGAGAAGCAGGAGATGAAGAGAGTCCCTTATGCCTCAGCCGTGGGTAGTCTTATGTATGCTATGGTCTGTACCCGACCAGACTTAGCATATGCAGTTGGCTTAGTGACAGGTTCCTAGCGAATCCAGGAAAGGAGCATTGGGCAGCAGTCAAGTGGATCATGAGGTACTTGAGAGGTACAACTAGCTTGAGTCTTTGTTATGGACAGGGAGAACCTGTGTTACAGACATATACAAATGCAGATATGGCAGGAGATGTTGACTCCAGGAAGTCCACATCCGGTTACTTGGTTACATTTGCAGGAGGTGCAATTTCATGGCCGTCCAAGTTACAGAAGTGTGTTGCATTATCGTCCATAGAGGCCGAGTACATAGCAGTGACAGAAGGATGCAAGGAGATATTGTGGCTGAAGAGATTTCTTCAGGAGCTGGGTGTTAGACATGATACTTATGTGGTCTATTGTGACAATCAAGCACTATTCACTTGAGCAAGAATCCGACTTTTCACTCCAAGTCGAAGCACATTGATATGCGTTATCACTGGATCAGACAGGTCCTGGAAGAGAAGCAGTTGCTGTTGGAGAAGATCCATACAGATGATAATGGGTCAGATATAATGACAAAGTCATTACCTATCAAGAAGGTTGAAGCTTGTAGAAAGAAAGCAGGCTTGGTGGATTTCCCCACGTAGTCGGGAGGGGGAGATATTGTTGGGTGCTCCCTCCACGTGGGGAGGGAACGCCATGATAACAAACTGCATCACAGTTTGTTACGGAGCTATTTTCAAAAAGGAAAAAGAAACCCGGAAATAAAGTAGGGGGAGAGAGATCCGTATGTGGTAGATACGAGAGAAGAAAATCCCAGATTGGGGGGAGAGAGCTATGCCTGAGAGAGATCCAGAGAAGCCCAGGCTTGGGAGAAATCCTATGCAACCTCAAGAGGTCGATACGGACGAGTCTGAGAGCAGATTTGGGGGCACGAAAGAGCAACCAACATTGGTGAGATCCTTCTTGCACCCATCAACTATTATTTTAAGTTCGAAGTGTTTCCTGATTTTTGGGCAAAAAGAAATTAGGAGAAAAGTTGTAATCTTTTATTAAGATTAGTGAAGTGCTCTCGGAATTTGCCCCGTGGTTTTTCCCTTTCACATTGGAGGGGTTTTCCACATAAATTTGGTGTTTTTATGTGGTGTTTGTTTTTTATTCCGCATATTCTGTGATTGTGGTAGATCGGTATATTTTTCTGTGATTGTGCACGCATAGTTTTTTCATTAAAACACGTTCCGCATATTTGTTCTGAGGGTGATTGAGGGTGTATTCCCAACAATATTTTCGTTTTGTCTCAACAAAAGAATTTAGACAGAGAGCCGTGAGGAAGAGACCTATAAGTAGACAAGGGCTACAATGAAAAATACTAGAAGTGGTGTTGCAGTGTAGTGACATGGTTCGCTATCTCAAGGAAACCTTTGGCTCCACCCATCGGACCCATGCATTGAGAAATTCCACTCCGCCTTCAGCTTGGAGGCGATAGAACGCAATGCCTCAACTGCAATTCATCGTCATCATTAGTTGCATCATTCCTCTTATAGGAAAAAACCAGGGAAAAAACAAAAAATGAAGGGAAAGAACAAAAAAAAAAACCAAGATATTGTTGGAAGAGGAGAAGATATTTTCTTTTGGGCAAATTTCTGGATTCTTTCTATTTTTTCATGCTAAAACGTGAAAGGATACATGGCCTTTAATAATTACAAAATGACTCTTGGTCTTCCACAATACTTAATTCAAAATAGCAACTTCCTATGCAATAACAGCAACTTCCTATGCAGCAATTAAATAACATCAATTCCTATGCAGCAATTAAATAACAATCAAGTTTAGTTTCCAACACCCCCCTTTAAACTTGATTCTTCATGACTCCAAGCATGCTTCTTAACTTCTTGAACTCTTCTTCCTTGAGGGCTTTTGTGAAGATATCAACTACCTGATCTTTTATTGAAATGTGGAGAAGTTGTACTTCTTGATTTTGATACAATCTCGAATGAAGTGAAATCTTGTATCAATATGCTTACTTCGATCATGGAAGACTGGATTTTTTGCAAGTTGTATAGCAGATTTGTTATCAACAAAAATGTTGGTTGGCTCTTCATGTGAAATCTTCATTTCTTGTAGTAGTCATTGAAGCCAAAGTGCATGACAAACACAATTTGCTGCAGCAACATACTCTGCTTCACATGATGAAAGTGTAACAATTTGTTATTTCTTTGAAGACCATGTAAATGCTACACTTCCACTCGTACTTTTTCTATCATCAATATCTCCTGCCCAATTGCTATCACAAAAACCAACTAATTTTATTGGATTAGTAGATGAATAGAAAATATCATAATCTTGCGTACCTTTGATATATCGAAGGATTCTTTTTGCAACAATTAAATGATCCATTCTTGGCCTCTCCATGTAACGACTTATAACTCCAACACTATAAGCAATATCCGCCTTGTATTTGTAAGATATCTTAAGCTTCCAACCAAACTTTTATATATGTTGGATTGACAAGATCTCCTTCTCCATCTTTACTTAATTTAGTATTGTATTCAATTGGGGTGGTGCTTGAATTGCAATTCTTCATCTTGAATTTCTCCAAAATTTCCTTTGCATATTTGCTTTGTGAAATAAATATGCCTTCATCTGATTGATTTACTTCAATACCAGAAAATAAGACATTAAGCCAAAATCTGTCATTTCAAATTCTTTGATCATTGAAGTCTTGAAAACTTCAATCATTGCAAGATTATTTCCAGTGAATATCAAATCATCACATATAGACAAACAAATAGAACATCACCAAGATGATTAGACTTCATATAAAGAGAATGTTCAAGAAGGCATTTTTGAAAATCATTTTCAGCAAAATACTTGTCAATCCTTGTATTCCAAGCTCGTGGAGCCTGTTTCAATCCATAAAGAGCTCGTTTGAGTTTGTAGACTTTGTCTTCTTATCTTTTTGAATGAAACCCAAAGGTTGTTCTACATAGACTTCTTCATTTAAATATCCATTCAAAAAAGCTGATTTCACATCCATTTA
>UESW01004660.1:717135-831047 GCA_900491605.1 Calamus simplicifolius | reverse complement strand
ATGATTCTACAATACTCTCAGTTTTCCCTTTTTCTGATATTCAATAGGCTCTCTCTATTTTTCTCTCTTGCTCTTCTATATGTATATATATGTGTATTTGAATCTGGCTCCTCTATTTATAGATCCTGAAAAGATATAGCCGTTAGACACATTAAAATATAGCCGTTGATTCAAAATATTACCGTTGGTGCTGATGTGGCAACTCAAAAATCATCGCCCAGATTCCGTGGAGTCGGCTCGAGTACTGTGCGAGTCGGCTCGAGCAAGCGAATCCAGAATGCACCAAAAAGTGAGTCTCCAGGGGTCGACTCGTGAAAGTCTGGGAGTCGACTCGTGACTTTCAGGAGTCGACTCGCGAAGAGCTGGGAGTCGACTCGAGAGGCACTCAAAAATGAGTCTTTCTGCCGTCTGAGTCGAGTCGGCTCGCACAGTCATGAGTCGGCTCGAGAAAGTTCAGGGGTCGACTCGAGAAAACTCAAGTGTCGACTCGAGACAACATTAAAAATCAGATAATCACAGGAGTCGACTCGGAAACTCTCGAGTCGGCTCGGGACTGAAACAAAAATCAGAAAACATTCTGATTTGCTTTGAAAATCATCCCAACCAATTTTGAAATATAAATATGACTTGAATAATGTTGATTTAACATTAATGCTCAATTTCAAAGCATTTTCATTAATTCATTGATCTTTAAAAGAGTGGTATAGAAATCATTTTTGAATTCAAAAGTATAGCTCACTGAAACATATATTCAATTGATTCAAAAAAACTTATTACACATTAACAATTCATAGTTTCCAATTTGAAATTGCTCATAGTAAGAATATTTCATTGATTGACTTAACATGTTCATAGTCTTTTAGAAAGTAAAGTAATGTCTTTTGGAAATCATCAAAATCAATAAGTTGGGGCAATTATGTTTCAATAATTTCTCAACAATTGAGTTTCTTTAAAAATGATCGAACGTTCAGTCGTTTGGTTTTCAAACGGTCGAACGTTTGGTTTTTTTTTTAACAACGTTGGCGTTTGGTTTTCCAAACAGCCGAACGTTAACAATCCCCCACAAAAAAAAAAAAAATAAAGGAATAATAACCAAATAAATTAAATTCAATAAGCAATTTCAAAACTTTAAATTTATTGCGCTTAGTGCAAGTACCTTCTAGGTTTGAACTTGCATTTAGTATAAAATACACACAGTATGAAGATGAGATGATCATAATACGGGTTAGCGCTATCTAGGCCATGCGCTTGCCTTGATTTTTATGAAGTTACTAGGGATTCGCCCCGGTCCCATAGTCGCGGCCTCACGACTACTCTCACTAAGGTAAATCCTCCAAGGGTATGTGCAACAGAATCATACCTCGCTGAATTTACAGCCTTGGATCTATTAAGAGCTATGCTCAATAAGGTAGATCCTTCAAGGGTACATGACCTCGCTGAATTTAAAGCCTTGGATCTATTAAGAGCTATGCTCAACCTAACCGTCACAATAAAGCACCACACCATAGGGATAGGATGGAGATAGACTCCTAAAGTGGTGCTTCCAGATATCACCTCAGAGATCGTTTCCCTTTGAACCTTAACCATGGGGTTGCCATGACGGTAGGGGTCCACTTTGGTGACTAATATACAGGCTTAAGTCCCATCCCCCTCGATGTCTCAAAAATCGCAGCCTTTGAAAGGCCTTTGGTTAAAAGATCTGCCAAATTATGTTTAGATCTTACAAACTGCAGTGATATTAATTCTTTCATTTTATTTCTTATAGATTTATACCTGATCAGGATATGATTTTTCATCTTTTTATTTGTTGTCTGTTGATTTAACATATCAATCAAAGCTCTATAATCACAATTTAAACAAATTCGAGAAATATTTGGTGAAAAAATATCTATATCATTTATTAAGTCTTTCAGCCATTGTGCTTCAGTGCAAGTAGTGTCAAGAGCTGTTAGCTCAGACTCTAGAGTACTTCTAGTGATTATAGTTTGTTTACATGAGCCCCAAGATACTGCAGCTCCTCCTAATAGGAAGAGATACCCAGTGGTGGACTTAACATCGAATTAATCTGTTACCCAATTAGCATCACTATACCCCTCAATCACTTCAGGATAACCAAAATACACTAGAGAATAATTTATGGTTCCCTTAAGATATCTAAAAATTCTTTCTAGGGCTTTCTAATGTTCGTCACTAGGATTGCTAGTATACCTACTCAATCTGCCTACTGCATAAGCTATGTCTGGATGAGTTCTATTTGAAATATATAATAGGGATCCTATTCTTTGAGAATATCCTAATTGATTAATAGGTTATCCTAAATTTTTAATTAAATGAGAGTTATGATCATAGGGGGTAGAAATAGGATTTAAATCATAATATTCAAACTTTGAAGCATTTTCTTTATTGAGTGTGCCAGACTTATTGCTATTCCATTATATACTTTGTTAAGTTTCATTCTTAGAATTACATCAGCTTCTCCTAGGTCTTTCATATCAAACTTATTTGATAAGTAACTTTTAGTTTCTTGAATTAATTTTAATGATGTTCATAGGAGTAATATATCATCTACATATAAGCATAGTATTATAAAATCAGTATCCTGTCTTTTGTAGTATACACATTTATCATATTCATTTATTTTAAAGCTATTTTTCAAATGATTTCATCAAACTTAATGTGCCACTGTTTAGGAGCTTGTTTTAAACCATAAAGAGATTTAATTAATTTATATACTTTATATTCTTGTCCTTTTACTTCAAATCCTTAAGGTTGATTTATGTAAATTTCTTCTTCCAATTCTCCATTTAAAAATACAGTTTTTACATCCATTTGATGAATTATTAATTTATGAATCGAGGCTAAGGCAATTAGAGTTCTCAGGGTTGTTATTCTTGCTACAAGAGCATAAGTATCAAAATAATCTATGTCATTCTTTTGATTAAATTCCTTTACTACTAACCTAGCTTTATATCTTTCTATTGATCCATCTGGTCTTAAGTTTCTTTTAAAAATCCATTTTGTTCCTATAGGTTTGTTTCCAGGAGGTAAATCAGTTAAAATCCAAGTTTTATTTTCTATGATTGATTTAATTTCACTATCTATAGCTTCCTTCCAATATGATGATTCTGATGATGTCATTGCCTCATCGTATGTGGAAGGATCACCTTCTATTAAGAATGTAAAAAAATCTTCACCAAAATCTTTTTCAATTCTTTTCCTTTTGCTTCTTCTTAATTCTGGTTCAGTTTCTAGTTCTGGTTCTATGGCTTTAGAGGATGATGTTTCAAATTCCAGAGGTCTAGAGATTTTAGTCTTGAATGGAATTATATCTTTAAAGAAGGAGGCATCTCTAGCTTCTAAAATTGTATTATCAGATATGTCATTAATCTCTGATTTTATTACTAAAAATTTGTAGGCATTGCTATTTTGGGCATAGCCTATAAACACAGCATCTAAGGTTTTGGATCCTAGTTTTCTCTTTTTGGGTTCAGGAATATTAACCTTAGCTAGACACCCCCACACTTTGAGAAAGTCTAGGTTATGTGTTATTCCTTTCCAAAGTTCATAGGGAGTCTTACCACTATCCTTAGTAGGTATTCTATTTAGGATGAAACAAGAAGATAGAAGAGCTTCCCCTCACAAGTTCTCAGGTAAGCCAGAACTAATGAGCAAAGAATTTACCATATCTATAAGGGTACAGTTCTTACGCTCAGCTACACCATTGGATTGTGGAGAGTAAGGAGCAGTCAGTTGATGAATTATCCCATGTTCTTGATAGAATTGAGAAAATTCATTTGAGGTATACTCCCCTCGTCTATCAGATCTAAGAATTTTAATTTTCCTTTCTTGTTGATTTTCTACCTTACTCTTATAAATTTTAAATTTATTGAAGGTTTCATTTTTAGATTTAATTAGATAGCAGTAACAATATCTAGAAAAATCATCTATGAAGGTTACTAAGTACCTATTACCACCACGAGTTGCAGTTTTAGTTAAGTCACAAACATTACTATGTATTAACTCCAAAATTAACGAATTTCTTTTCACTGATTTGAATGGCTTTCTTGGTTGTTTAAATTCAGCACATATTTCACATTTAGACATATCTAGATTCGATTTAAGAATTAGTTTTAAATTCATCATGTGTTCGACCTTTCTTAGGTGCACATGACCCAACTTGGCATGCCACATATTTTGATTAGACTTATTCACAAGATAGGTTTGATTCTCAGCTTTATTAATAAAAGAATTTATTGCATTCAATTTAAATAAGCCTTCACTTACATATCCTTTTTCTATGAAGGCATTATTGTTAATTATTACAACTTTATTACAATCAAGAACAATTTTGTATCCTCTTTGAAAAATGAAAATAATTTTGTTACAAAATTGTTTGAATAATCCAAACATTTTTTTCTTTTTTTTTTTCATAACAAGAGAACAAGATATTTTGCTACAAGTAAAAGAAAATTAAATATATATTAAATATACATGTAAATAAATTATAATTAATTTGCAACAGTTCTCCTTTAGATTGTTATTGAAGTTGATTTCTTTATGCTTGCAACTAGGAATATATTAGTATACATATATATATATATATATATATATATTAAAAAAAAATCTGTGGTGTGTGCGAGGCAGATTATATTCAGAAAAAAATATCTCAAAATAAAAATAAGTTAAGAATCAGGCCTAGGAGGTGGTTTACACCACTGTCCTAAAGGAGAACTGGTCCCCCTTCTCGTACGAAGAAAAATAGAACCACAACTCCAAGGTATAACCCAGAACCAGATTCCTACATCCGTTGGCGGCACGATCTCAACGGACGTGATCAGCGATCTTCAATGCAATCTTCAAAGAAAACAAAATAAAATATAGAATTGTTGTTGTTCTTCCCAAAATTTTTATCCTTTGAAACCTATTTATATATTTTTTTATTAAAAAAATGGTCAGACGTTATTTTTTAAAATGGCCAAGTAATTGAGTTTCTTTTAAAACGGCCGAACGTTTGGTCGTTTGGTTTTCAAACAGCCGAATGTTTGGTTTTTTTTTTTTAAACAACGTTGGCGTTTGGTTTTCCAAACGGCCAAACGTTAACAATTTCTACTTAAAAAAAATAGAAAATAAAGGATAGTGCTCCATTTTCAAATTAGTCAATGCCAATTTGGTTACTACTTATTTGGATTGTGAGACTTAAATATCATATTTAGGCTTAGTTACATTCAAATATAATTAAATATATATTTTTTTTTACTTTATATGTATGTATGTATTTAAATAAAGTAATTTTATTTTACATACCGCAAACAAATAGCAACATTAGTTATGCTGGATGAGAATGAAAATTTTTAGCCAAATAAAAACAAACATAACATGTAAAAAATCTCTGCCTCAAGTAAAGCTTTTTTTTTTTTCTTGTTACAGCCAGGCGATCACACAACTCTGGCGCGAGTCAAACCCGAAACATCTAAGTACAAAATTTGCTGTAATAAGACAGGACAAGGTATCCCATTATGCCAAATCCACCGACCAGGGTTGCGAGCGACAGCAGAAGCAACATAATCAGCTGCAGCATTGGCTTCCCGATAAATATGCTGAATCTGAAATGCACTAGTAGACTGAAGAGTGACTAAAATGTCTTTAATCAGAGGATTAATGCCAGAATAGGAGTCCTCCTCCCGCGTAATCCATCTGATAATCGTAAGTGAATCACCCTCAATAATCAGTCGACGATAGCCCAAATCCCGTACAGCATGTGTGATACCAGCCCATGCCGCCTGTAGCTCCGCCATAGGAACCAAAATATCGATTGAGCTGTGACCGCCAGCTGCTAGTAACTGCCCATTCGACCCTCGGATGACAAAACCTGATCCAGCAGAACGATCAGAGACAGAGCCATCAAAGTTTACTTTGACATAACCGGAGGAGGGGACACCCAAGAAATAAAAACCGTCGTACGGTTCGCTGCCAAAGCAGCAGGGGAGTCCCAGTGGCCAGGTTCGTCAGTGTGAACAGTAAGGTAACAGCGAGTGTAATCCTGAGCATGAGAGAGAGCACGATGGATGATCACCTGAGTAGAGACCGTCTCCTCAGCAAAGACAATCTTATTCCTGGTCAACCAAATATGATAAGCCACGTAGGCAGAAAATACTCCCTAAGAATAAGATCCGTACTGAGAAGGCGACCGAAGAGCATTCAGGAAAGAAAGCCGGATTGGTCCATCCTCCAGCATCCATGGATTAAAATGGATCATCTGCCATATCTGAGATGCACGAGAACATAAAAATAGAACATGGTCAATAGATTCATCCTGCATTCCGCATATCGAACAGAAAGGTAATATGGAGAGGCCCCGACCAGTCAGAAGAGAGCAAGTAGGTAAGCGATCCCACTTGATCTTCCACAAGAATAGCTGAATTCTTGGGTGAACAGGCAATCTCCATATCCAAGCAGCATCTCTAAGGCCAACTGCCTGAGAATGGAAGCGGGCCACCAAATCTCTAGTAGGAGCACAAGAAAGACAGGATCGACGCCACAGCCTGTGATCCGGCCCAGCAGAAATAGGTAGAGGCATAGCCAAAATCCTGTAAGCAAGCTCCACTCCGAATAACCGTAGAACCATGGTAGTGTTCCAAGCAGCACTCTCCTATCTGATCAGAGAAGAGACATGCAATGTGGGGTCTACTTCGGAGCTTATAAAAGTCGGCCATCGAGATAAGGGAAGATCAGCTATCCAAGAGTCCTGGACGACATCAACTGACCTCCCATCCCCTATCATCCAGTGAATATCAATCATGACTGTCGGGGCGGCCCGGCAGATGACACGCCATAAACAGGAACAACCATGAGGGATAATAACATCCAAACCCGAAGACCAACCACCATATCTGCCCCGCATGACTGTACTCCATAAGCAGTGAGGGTCCAACAGGAATCTGGAAGCATGCCTAGCAATGATAGCCTCGCGACAGAGCACCAGGGATTGAATCCCCAACCCACCCTCACTTATCGGCAAACAGACCATGTCCCTGGCCAATAAATGAATACCATGACCTCCCTGCATAGATGCCCACAAGAAATCCCGAATACGTCTCTCTAGCCGACGAAGGAATATAGTCGGGATCAGAGCATTGGATAACAGATAGATAGGGAGCAATGTGAGGATAGAACGGATTAAAGTGATACGTCCCATCATAGAAAGGCCCGACAATTGCCACCGGTCCAACCTAGCAGAGATTCGACGCTCAAGGTCCCCAAAGTCCTGCTGCGTGGGCCGACGTCCCGTAAGAGGGGTGCCTAGGTAGGCCAGGCGATCTGAAACTGTCGAAATCCCTAACAACAGGGAAATAGCTGCACGACAGCGGGGAGAGACTAAAGGGCTGAAACAGAGGATGGATTTCTGTAAGTTGATCCTTTGACCCGATGCCCGACAATAAGCCTGAATGATAGCCGAATAGGTGGTTGCATTCTGAACAGAAGCTGGGCTAAGCAGGATGCAGTCGTCAACGAAGAGAAGGTGGGTTAGAGGAGGTCCATGAAGCCCCGGCATGTACGGTTGTAATAAAGATCCTCCAACCACCTGATTAAGAGCACGAGACAGGTCGTCGGTGCACAGAACAAACAGAAATGGAGAGAGAGGACATCCTTGTCGGAGACCAACAGCAGAGGAAAAACTCAGTCGGACTGCCATTAATGATGATAGAAAAGGTGGGCCCTTGGACACACGCCATGATCCACTCAATGAAATGATCATCAAAACCAAACGCCTGTAAAGACTGACGCAGAAATATCCAACTCATCCTGTCATAAGCTCTCTCCATATCCAACTGGACAACCATAAGAGATTGTCGACGAGAGGTGCGCTGGAGGTCATGCATAAATTCCTGAGCAATGAGAGCATTATCTGAGATACTGCGGCCACGGATAAAGGCACCCTGCTCCATAGAGATAATCCTAGAAATCAGCCCCTGCAATCGAGTAACAATAATACGGGCGCAGACTTTATAGAGAGTGGTACATAAACTTATCGGCCTATAATGTTGAGGAAGCAGAGCATTAGCTTTTTTAAGAATCAGGACAAGAAATGTCCTCTGCCAATCCGGAGGAATATGTCTGGAAGAGAAAACAGACTGAATAGCCGAGGTAACATCCTGCCCAACAATATCCCAGTAGAAGCGGAAGAAATAAGGCGGAAAACCATCTGGTCCCGGGGCTTTATCAGGTCCCAAAGCCCAAACAGCATTACGAATCTCCTCCGCCAAGACCTCCCGAGTCAAGCTAGCATTCTCGCTATCGAGACTCTAACATCCCGAGTGCCAGTGATAATGGGAGAGTCAGAGCCTGAGACTTCCGACCAGCGAGACTAAAAGAAATGAAGAACCTTCTCTCTAATAGCCCCCTCATCCTCCAGTATAGTACCCTCTGCATCACTAATACGCCTGATATGATTGACCGCACGCCTGGCAACAGTGGCCTGATGAAAGAACCTGGTGTTGCGATCACCTTCCTTTAACCACTGAATCCGAGACCGCTGACGCCAATAAATCTCCTGCTGCCAAAGCAACGAATGAGGCATAGCCAAATTACTCCTTAGAGCCTGAAGATCAATCTCCGATAGCTGACCCTCCTCATCCTCCTTAACCTGAAGAGTAGAGATGACAACTTCCACCGCCTGGACATTCTGCATTAGGTTTCCCACTTCTCTTTTTGCCACCATAATAGTCTACGCTTAGCAAGCTCTAATCGACGGGAGAGACGATAAGTAGAATTCCCTCTAACTGGCATATGCCACACCTGCCTAATCAAGGATCTGGCTAAAGAATAGTGCGTCCAAAACTGTTCGAACCGAAAGGGCCCCTTCCTATGCGATGACCGCTCAGTAGAGATGAGAAGGGAACAATGGTCCGACGCAATCCGCGAGAGGTGGGTATTGGTAGCACAGGCAAAGGACTGCATCCAAGATGAAGAAGCCAAAGCCCGATCCAATCTCTCCGACACTCGAGCAGACCCGCTTCGGTTGTTACACCAAGTAAACTACGGCCCAGAATAACCCAAATCAATAAGACCCGCCGCAGAGATAAATGATCGAAACTCCATGGAATTCGGAGAATATGCAAATCGGCGACCCCCCCGCTTCTCAGAAGCATCCAATATACAATTAAAATCACCAGCAATAAGGGTCGGAAAACCCTGGGCTAATAACGTGTGAATCTCCGACCAGAGACCGCGCCGCTGACGAAAATCAGTGCTGGCATAGACTCCCAGAAGCAGCCAAGGCAGAGAAGATCCCTCAGAGATGACAAGGCCTACTTCCTGATGATTATGATGAAAAGCATCAACACGGATGGTAGGGTTCCGCCAGAGAGCCATAATGCCCCCAGATAGCCCAGTAGCTTCAATAGCATAGGAAGACCAGTCATGGGAGACCCGACGCCGGAAACGTTGCAGGCTAAGGCCCGACAACCGAGTTTCCAACAAAATACAAATATCAAAATGATGAATCTGCAATAGCCTACCAAAGGAGGATCGAAAAGATGGTTTCAATGCTCCTCGGACATTCCATATAATAATCTTCATAAATAAAAAGCAAGGGAACATCATATCCCATCCTGAGCTCCCATCATAATCAAATCTGAAAGGTCTCCCGAGTCAGGACACAGCAACTGGAGATCCTAATCCGCCATCTGACTGAGGTCCGGATCATTGGATACTGGTTGCAGAACTGACTCCATGGGATCATCTTCAGACAACTGTTTAGTAGGGGATCCATTTACCCGAGAGATAGAAGGGGAGTCAGATATAGAGTCTTTCAGAGATGTGAAGGCAACCTCATGAACATCCATGGTTCCTTTCTGATAGCAGGGGGGCAAGGTCATCTTATCAGGAGAACCGAATATCACCCCAGAGCTTTTAAGAATAACCGCCTTTCCTTTTCCCTTACGTTTCTCGGATTTAGAAATTGACCTAGGCGCCGGCCAATCAACTGGTCTAGCCCTTTTAAGGGGACCAGGAAAAGCATCCCGACTGCCCTGAAGAGAGCCAGAGGCCATACTCGACCCGAGGGAGACAAAGGGTTCTTTATCACCAGAGCATTAGTCTTTGCCTTCACTTGGGACTCCTCCTTAGCTGAGTTCAAAAAGGCCTTCTGAACTTCATTTGATCTGGCACAGGATGCTGATTCCATCAAAGCTCTCTTGTTTTCCTTAAAACCGGCACATGATGTATCTCCCGGCACAGACCCTGAACCTGAACATTCAGAGAAAGAAGGGGGCAGGGGATCGATCAAGCTAATCCCAGGGGATCCATTCAGCTCAGCCTTCTCAAGATCCTGATCAGAGACCTTGATCCCGGCACACTGGACCACTCCCGGCATGCCCTTATTAGCTGAACATCCTTGCTTCATCTCACACAAAGCAGTCACTGGAGCAGAATCTGGGATCAATACAACCTTAGAAGAAGAATGGGCCCTCCTACGAGCAATCTTCATTGGAGAAGTCCATCCCTCTGCATCTTCAACACCCGATCGACGCCCCCCAAGGTTATGCTGAGCAGGAATAGAACCACTGGAAGCCCCCTGAGCCATCAAGATAGGCTTCCTCTTCTCCTCCCGCAGGGAATCAACAGCAATCTTTCGTTGACGAATAGCGGCTATCCAGGGGCCATAGATCGAACGGGACGCAGCAACCTCTTCCACGTTCCCAGACGACAAGGAATAAGGGCCGCTCAAATGAATAGAGCCACAGAGAGAACAGATCCCCTCCAGACTCTCATACGCGAACTGTTGCCAAAAATTTGGTGGATTCCCTGAATACGCGTCCCCGGCCGGAGAGGACGACGGAGATCAATCCGAATACAAACCCTAGCGAAGCCTCCTCTGTTCTTCACCACCGTGGGAGCATCCGCACTTATGAATTGCCCTGCTGTCTCCAAAGTCGCCCTGAGGAACTCCTCCTTCCAGAATTTCATTGGCAAGTTAGGTAATCTCACCCACACCAGAGCCGAAGGAATGGATTCCTCCGACGGGATGAATTCCGGCGTCCATGGTTCCGTCCCGATAACTTGCCCATTAACAGTCCATGGCCGTTTTAACACCAGGGAGCAAGCATTCGGATCTTCGAACCGAAAAATATGGCATCTGAATGCCAAGCTGATAGGGACGATGTCCCCCTGAACACCGGTGCGCCTAAACTCTCGGAGGAAAGCTTCGGCCGGAACCCACCTCTGGTAAGACCGAACAAGAACGGCCCTAGACTGCCATTCAACGATCTCAGCCTCCAATTCCGTCACCGGGAACCCAACAACTTCTGGAAAGGAGGCCTCCAGCCTCGCCACCATAGCCGGTGATGGAGCCGATGATACCCAGTGGAAACCTGACGACATCCCCTTCCTTCCAGAAGCCCATCCTCCGGCTACCCCATCAGACGCCATAGATGGAAGGGGGAGCAGGGACGAACAAACCCGGAGGAAGCTCAGACAAAGACACGAGAGAACGCCGGAGATCGGAGAAGAAGAAGATTCAAGCACGAATCTAAAAGCACTTCAAACAGAGAGAACCAGAGAGAAGACGCGCACGATCCTCAAGTAAAGCTTTCACTATCTTAATTTTTCACATTTTCAATGTAGGCAACCTTGTGTTGTAAATAGTTTTTGATGTTAATGAAGAGGAAGTATCAACTATACTAGAAGAACTTTATTGAGTATTAGATTTGGGATCTGGTAATTCTATGGTAGAAAATAGGCCTAAAGTGGTAAGCCAGTATTTTACTTGGCTTTGCCTACTCCTAAAAAATGATCCATTAAATTTTTCAGGTTTGATTGTACTAAGATCATCAGAACCCATTTTGAGAAAGTTGGTTGCTTAATTCTTTTTGCACAACCAAAAAATTGAAGGTTTAGCCTTATAATTTGAATTTTTTAAATTAGTAATTTTTCAAATATTTCTAGATTTTAAATTTAAATTTTAAAAATAATAAATCTAGAAACTACTTGCAATAATATAACCACTAAGCAAGAATTAACTCAAATAATTCAATTTTGAATTTGAGTTTCAATTTTTTAAAAAAAACTTTTCAATGCTCAAAGTCAACAATCCCTCACAAAAGTTTAAAAAAATGAACTAAAATAAAATAAATAATATTATTAATATACCAAAAAAAATTTAAGGCATCTTATACTGCGCAATGGATGAGGTATCCTGTGAACTTGAACCTTACTTAGTGTTGATTGTATACATCTGAAGGAATCATAGTGGATTAGACCTTGAACTAGGTCCTTGACTCATACTTCTACTAATCATACACAGCATGAATCAATTGGGTTTAAGCGGTCAGCTTATATTAAAGGCCTTGCGCTTAGTACCTTGATTTTTCATGAGAATTTCTTAAGGTTAGCCCAAACCTTTAGTCACGGCCTAATATGATAATTCTCATATAGGTGAATCCTCCAAGGGTATTTGTGACAATACCCTGCAGATAACCTACCTCGGATCCATTAAGAGTATGACTCAACCTTACATAAATTTACTTTGTCACTTTATAAGAGCACTCATCATAGGGATGGGTTGAAAAAATATTTCAAAATTTATGCTCTAACACGAACACTCAATCAGCTTCGTTTCTACCACATTAACCTCATTCATGGGATCTCCAATCATAGAGGTTGGGTATCCATTGCTGGTGACCAAATAATGGGCTTAAGCCCCATCCCCCTCGATGAATCTAGGACTCCACTCCTAGATAATCTCTTGGTTAATTGATCTGCCAAATTCTTCTTAGATTTGACAAATTCCAAAGAGATAACATTATTTTTCTTATGTTGTCTTATAGACTTATAATGAAGCCGTATATGGCGACTCATCTTTTTATTGGTACTCTTTTGATTTGTCAGTTCAATTACGGCCTTATTATCACAATGGATTGATATAGCTAGAACTGGCTTAGGTATCAAAGGTAGCTCTGATATTAGATTTTTTATCCACTCTGCCTCATTACAGGTGGTATTCAGAGCTATCAACTTGGCCTTGGCCTCCATGGTGCTTCTAGAAATGATAGTTTACCTAGTTGATCCCTAGGCAATAGTAGCACCGCCAAGAAGAAAGAGATATTTAGTGGTTGATTTTAAATCATGAGAATCAGTGACCCAATTAGCATCACTGTACCCTCAACCACCTCAGGGTATTCAGTGAACATCAAAGAGAAATTAAGTGTTCCCTTTAAATATCAGAATACTCTTTCTAAGGCTACCCAATGAGATTGATCAGGATTTTGATTATATCTACTAAGCCTTCCTACAGCATAGGCAATATCAGGTCTTGTCCTATTTGCTACATATAAAAGAGATATTATAATTTGAGAATACTTTAACTGATTAATGAGCACCTAAATTTTTCTTTAGATGAAAGTTAGGATCAAAAGGAGTAGATATTGACTTAAGATTGGAATAACCAAACTTCTTGATCATTTTTTCTATAGAATGAGAAAGAGAGAGAGCTATCCCTTCATGGGACTTGATAAGCTTCATCCCTAGGATTACATCCGCTTCTCCTAAATCTTTCATATCAAATTTAGAAGAGAGGAAAGATTTAATACTTGAAATAATTTTAAGAGATGTTCCAAAAATTAAAATATCAACGTATAAGCAAAGTATTACACAATCATTGTCGATGATTTTAGAATACACACACTTATCATGATTATTGATTTAAAATCCAAAAGATAGAATACTTTGATCAAATTTCTCATGCCATTGTTTAGTGACCTATTTAAGACCATAAAGGGACTTGATAAGTTTACAAACCTTGTCTTCTTGTCCATTTACAACAAAACCTTTAGGTTGTTCCATATAGATCTCCTTTTCAAGATCTTCTTTTTGGAAGGAAGCTATTCTTTCTAAATTTAATTCAATCTTACAAAATGAAACTTGGATCTTATCTCTGGAAGCAAACCTTTAGGATGTAAGTAAAGTTAAAATTTCGTGATTTAATTTCTAGAAACGCTCGAGCGTTCGGTCGAGCGTTCTGCTTTTCCTTCCGTTCCGGGAGGAACCGTAACAAAGGCCTAACGGCCAAAAATATTATATTATATATATATATATAGACTAAAGAAAAAAATAAAAAAGAAGAGAAAAGAAGGGAAGGGTTCAAATTCTAAAAGCTTGGAGTTCTACATCTCAACAAGCTATTGGTAAAAAGTTTTTTATTTAATTGTTATATTTTCTTTGGGCATCTGAAGTTTCATTGGGTTTGCACCTCCACCCGATTATGCTCATGATAGGAGGATCGGATCGAACCGGATCATTGTACCTTGGGGACAAATCGCCAACAATCTGCACGAGGGGACGAAAACTTGTCCTTAGGGTAATGTCTAACATGCATCGACCAGCTAGATTCTTTTATATTTAGTTTATATTTTGAATTAAAATTTTTAAATTAAATTTTAAAATAATTTTTTTAATTTTTTTTATAAAATTAAAAATAATTTTCTAACACCTTAATGCAAGACTACACGAGTATGAAAATTTACTACAAAGAGTTGCACAAAACCTTGTTCCAAGCAAACACGAGAATAGTGCAAAGCACACGTTAGGCATTTTGGTTACGGAAAAAGCAGGGCATATCTTTGCCAAACATCAAAAAAGTGGTCAAATAAATGGTTATATCATCGGAAGATAAAAGTGGGCCCATATATAATAATTTTGTTTCATTATTTGATAAAATATACTTATACTATGGAATATACTCGCTTTTATCCTCCCCAATTATGTTTTTACCTTTATCAACACTATCAATACATAAAAAAGTGGCAAAAATTTTTTATCTTTATAATAAAATCCAATTTTTTAAAAAATTCAACGTGTATTTACACCATACTGCTTGCATCCCACAAACCAAATGTTAAATTACTCTATCCAACGAAATAAATTTATCCTTTCAATAATATAAAGTAGTGTTTGAAATAAGAATATCTTTCTTATTTTTAAAAGATATAACTATGAAGGATAAATCGTAAAAAAATTAATCAGAGAGGATAAACCATTAATTTCATGGTTAATGGATTATCCCTGGACTTATTCACTAGGAAATCGAGGAATACCTGTAAGAACAAAATTATTATTAAAAAAGCTGAATTTATTTCTCAACTATTACACTTATCCAAAAATAGTATTTTTATATAAACGCTACCTAAGGAAATATCTCTACCAAAATTTGACCTGCAACCATAGATTTAAACACAATAGCTTGATGATCTCACTAATAACCATGGTCAGGAAATTTTTAATTGTTATATTTTATTCCACACCAAGAAGGGCAAGGATCTAACACAATAATTTTAATATCCTGCAATGCAAATATCAAAACCATTTATTTCTTTTATTTTTATGAACTCTGTTCGCCTCTTTTCAGGCAGTGATTACCACAACCAACTAGACATCATTGCCAAATAATATTTTTAGCCGTTGTGTCTGAATCCACCTTATGTGATGATTCTAGAAGAGTAACTGTTTTATGACTTCTTTTAAATCCGAAAAGCATTGAATTAGACAAGATGTAAATGACTAGCATAAGCCAGAGATCAGGGCAAATCACTTCACAACCACTGACATTTAAATAACTACTGTTATTTACCCATTTGCCCATTACTGACCATCCCATGACATGACAAATGGCCAGTGGGACCTTTTTCTTAGCTCAACTTTTATGTGGTCCAAAGAAAATTTATAAAACCAGCACATTTTATGCCCTCCAAACAGCAGCATAACCAAGTAACTACGTTTTAATGTATAACTGTCATCTATTTTTCAATTATAGCATCCAATAGCGGCCATTATGACAGATCAATTTATATTGTAAAGGTTTCAGTCCAAAGGTAGACATATGACTACCCTTCTTCAGCTTTTTACAAGAAAAATATATTTCGTGGTCATCCACTTCTAGATTAAAGCATTATTGAACCTTGTGGAAAATCCTTTGCTCCACTCGGAGATCTAACAAGATCGATTCATAGTATTAAAGAGTTATGGATGTGGAAGGAATGCAACACCTGACCAAAATCATCTTTAAACAAACAGAAGCTAATTAGGCTGTTTGATAAAAGTGGTGGCATGGAATCTAAATGTCAGGTTAAAAACATTGCTGCTCTCAGGCTTTTCATAATTCACACAGCTGTTCAGGGATAATTGTCAGTTCATACAACCCAAAAACTGAGTTTTGAAAGCACGCACGATATAGGAGACCTTTTTCCAACATTAGGTTTGTTATGGATGAAACTGAATTTCATCAAGAGGGAGTTTGAATTCGATTTGACCAACTAAGGAAGCTGATTTTGGGAAGGATTTGTTGCAACTTCCAAATCTGATCTTAGGAAGGATTTGTTGGAGATTTTCAAGGCAGCAAATCAGTCCATGGTTGCCAAAAGTGTGGAGCCAGTTTTGGAAATCAGTTCATGATTGCAAAAGTGTGGAGCCAGTTTTGGGATGGGATTAGATTGGAGGAGAGTCTTCGATCCTTTGTGTGCCTTCTTCAATTGGTGAAGTTGAGCGAAAAAAAAGAGAATAAGAGGCTCTGTGAGGACATCCTCCGTATGCTGTAGATCATGATTCAACTCTCTGGATCATAAGAGTTTCTGAGAGAGAGTGGTTTGAGGGCTTGTACCTGATTCAACTCTTAGTGAAGCCTTGCAGATCCTGTGCCGCCGTAGACGTAGCCCAGTTTGGGTGAACCACCGATCTTATTAGAGGAATATTTGTTGTATTCTCTATCAAATTGGTATCAGAGCTTGGTTTTCTTCATATTATTACGGTCGGACAAATCAACAAACAGATGGCAGAAGACAAGATCAAAATCAAAAAATTCAATGATCATAATTTCGGATGGTGAAGGATGCAAATTGAGGGACTACCTATATCAGAAGGATCTTTACCTTCCATTAGAGAGAAAGAAGCTGGATTCAATAAGCGACTCAGATTGGATGATTCTGGATAGGAAAGCCCTGACCACAATCAGATTATCATTGACACCTTAAGTGGCTTATAATATTGCAAAGGAAAAGATCACCGTGGATATGATGACCACTTTAACAAAGCTGTATGAAAAACCTTCCACCTCAAACAAGATATTTCTCATGAAAAAGCTCTTCAATTTGAAGATGTCTGAGAATAGTTCAGTGACGGAGCATCTGAATGAGTTCAATACGATGATTAATCAATTGGAGTCGGTCTCTGTTGCTTTTGATGATTCATTCAGGGCTCTTCTTTTCTTATGTTCATTGCCAAAGAGTTGGGACAATCTTGTGATGACAGTCAGCAACTCAGTATCAGGTAATCTTACATTCAATGATGCAATTAGTTGTATATTGAATGATGAGATGAGGAGAAAGGATGTGGATGGGACTTCTACAAGTGCTGCACTCATGGTGGATATCAGAGGAAGATCACAGGAAAGGAAGAAGTCAGAGAAAGGCCGATCCAAGAGCAGAGAAAAGTCCAAAGGGAGATTTCCCATGAAGTGTTGGAACTGCAGGAAGAAAGGTCACATGAGCAAGGATTGTTGGGGTAAGAAGAAGAAAAAAGGTACAGAGAGCAAGAAGGTCAGGAAGCAAATGTTGTGAGTACTATTGAGCGTAATTTTGAGGATGTGTGCCTATCAGCCGGCGATAGGGCAAACTCAGATTTGTGGTTTGTAGACTCAGGGGCTTCTTACTATTGCAGCTCAAAGAGACACCTATTTTTGGATTTTGTCCAAGGAGATTTTGGTCATGTCACAGTTGGCAATGGACAACAGTGCAAAATTATGGGTAAAGGAACAATTGTACTGAAGCCAGTGACAGGCGGAGAATTGAGACTTGCACAAGCCATATACATCCCAAAGTTAAAGAAAAACCTAATTTCTACCAGCCAGCTTGATGTTGAGGGTTATGTATCCATTTTTGGTAATTCTCGATGGAAGATTACTAAAAGGTCTATGGTTGTTGTCAAAGGGAAGCGGACATGCACTCTCTACTTCTTGGCAGACAGTGAGAGTTCAATTTCAGTGGCAGCAGGAGACACGGGTATAGTGATTACATTATGGCACAGGAGGCTCGGTCATCTTAGTGAGAAGAACTTGAATATTCTACACAGGAGAGAGCTTCTACCTGGGCTAAAGAAGGTGAATCTAGAGTTTTGTGAAGAGTGTATCTATGGTAAGCAAAAGCAGTGAGTTTTCAGTTAGCAAGAACTCAAAAGAAGACTGAAATGCTGGAGTTGGTCCATTCAGATGTCTGGGGTCCAGCACCAGTGGCATCATATGCGGGCAATAAGTACTTTGTCATGTTTATAGATGATTTTAGTAGGAAAGTCTGGGTGTTTGCTATGAAGAAAAGTCTGAGGTCTTTGGCATCTTCAAGAGATGGAGAGTCATGTGTGAAAGCCAGACTGGAGCAAGTCTCAAGTGTCTCAAGACAGATAACGGTGGTAAATACTGCAGTAGAGAGTTTGATGTCTACTGCGCAGAGCATGGAATCAGAAGGATCAAGACCGTCCTAGGGACACCAGAGCAGAATGGTGTGGCAGAAAGAATGAACTGGACCATTCTTGAGAGAGAGAGGAGTATGAGGTTTGACTCAGGTCTACCTACATATTTTTGGGCGGCAGCACTGGACACCGCAGTGTATTTGATCAATAGGAGTCCATCCAGTGCATTAGATGGTGGGATTCCAGAGGAGGTTTGGACAGGAAAATAGGTAAAACTTTCTTTTCTTAAAGTATTTGGCTGCATTGCTTATTCTCTGATTGAGAAAGAGAAGAGGAGTAAGTTAGACTCCAAGTCTATAAAGTGTGTTTTCATTGGATACGATGGCGATGAGTATGACTACAAGCTCTGGGATTTTTAGAACAATAAGATCATTCAAAGCAGAAATGTGGTATTTGATGAAGAGCATACTTACAAAGACAGAAAGGATGCAGTTGAAGAAAAGAAACAGGAGTTTATAGAACTCGATCCTGTCAGAGATGAAAAAATTCCCTGAGTGCAAACTGAAGATGGAAACTCCGAGGATGTGGAGGAGAAAGATGTGGTTGGAACAGACAGCCACATGCATACATCGGTACCTCAGCCGGTGTCCCCATAGTTGAGGAGGACTACGAGGGTTACCAGGCCATCACAGAGGTATTCTGCTAATGATTATGTTTTGTACACAAATTCTGGAGAGCCAGAATGTTTTGTTGAAGCCATGCAGGATGAAGCTAAGGTCAAGTGGGAGTTGGCTATGAAAGAGGAGATGGACTCTTTAAAGCAAAACAAGACTTGGGATCTTGTGAAGTTACCCGCTGGCAAGAAAGCTCTGTTCAACAAATGGATGTACAAGATGAAGAATGAGGTCGATGGTACCAAGAGATACAAGGCAAGGTTAGTTGTCAAGGGGTATGCACATAAAGAGGGAATTGACTTCCAGGAGATTTTTTCCCCAGTAGTCAAGATGACATCCATCAGGGTGATTCTGAGCATGATAGCAGTGGAGGATCTTCATCTAGAGCAGCTAGATGTGAAGACAGCATTTTTTCATGAAGATTTAGAGGAGGAGCTGTACATGCACCAGTTAGAAGGTTTTCAGGTCAGAGGAAAGGATGACATGGTCTACAGATTGAAGAAAAGTTTGTATGGTCTGAAGCAGGCTCCGCGGCAATGGTACCTCAAGTTTGACAGTTTCATGTTAGAGAAAGGCTTCACCAGATGCCAATCAGATCATTGTGTGTACTTTCAAAGGTACATTACAAATAAGTTCATTATTTTATCATTATATGTGGACAATATGCTTGTAGCAGGTTTCAATATGAGGAAGATAGAAGAGCTCAAGAAATTGATGGCAAAGAAGTTCTCAATGAAGGATTTGGGAGAGGCAAAGCAGATTCTTAGCATGAGGATCAATGAAGCAACGGAAGCTGTGGCTATCTCAGAAGGACTATGTAGAGAAGGTACTGAAGAGGTTCAATATGGAGAATGCAAAGGCAATGTCAACACCTTTGGCAGCACACTTCAAGCTCAACAAGCAGTTGTGTCCAACAACTCAGAAGGTAAGGGATGAGATGATTAGAATTCCATATGCCTCAACCGTGGAAAGTCTAATGTATGCAATGGTTTGCACAAGACCAGATATCGCACAAGCAGTGGGAGCAGTCAGTAGGTACATGCAGAATACAGGCAAGGAGCACTGAAATGCAGTGAAGTGGATCTTGAGATATCTCAGGGGTACGTCAACTTACAATTTGTGCTATGAAGGTGATAGTCTTCAAGTACAGGGATTTGTAGATGCAGATCACTCTGGTGACAGAGACAGTGGGAGGAGCACCACTGGTTATGTTTTCACTATCGGTGATACAGCAGTGAGCTGGGTATCTCAGTTGCAGAAGATAGTGGCATTGTCAACTACAGAAGCTAAGTATGTGGCGATCACTGAAGCTAGTAAAGAGATGATCTGGTTATAGAGGTTGATGGAGGAGCTTGGCAAGGAGCATGAGTGTAATACATTATGGAGCGATAGCCAGAGCGCAGTTCACTTGGCAAGGAATCCAGCATTTCATGCAAGAATCAAGCACATTCAGCTTAGGTATCATTTCATACGCAGTGCGTTGGATGAGGAGCAGTTGAAGCTGGAGAAAATTGATGGAGCTAAGAATCTTGCAGATATGTTCACCAAGGTTGTGAGCAGAGATAAGTTGAGTCTCTGTTGCAACTTGGTGAAGCTTTCCAAGAGATAGATCAGGAGAGCGCGGCACAAAGAAAGAAGGTAAATCTAAGATTGATGTTATTAATCTCCAAGTGAAAGATTGTTATGGATGGAGCTTAATTTCATCAAGAGGGAGTTTGAATTCAAATTTTGAATTCGATTTGGCCAACTAAGGAAGCTGATTTTGGGAAGGATTTGTTGCAACTTCCAAATATGATCTTAGGGAGGATTTGTTGAAGATTTTTAAGACAGCAAATCAGTTCATGGTTGCCAAAAGTGTAGAGCCAGTTTTGGAAATCAGTCCATGGTTGCCAAAAGTGTGGAGCCAATTTTGGGATGGGATTAGATTGAAAGAGAGTCTTTGATCCTTTGTGTGTCTTCTTCAACCGATGAAGTTGAGCAAAAAAAAAAGAGAATAGGAGGCTCTGTGAAGACATCCTCCGTGTGCTGTAGATCCTGATTTAACTCTCTGGATCATAAGAGTTTCTGAGAGAGTATGTTTTGAGGGCTTGTACTTGATTCAACTCTTAGTGAAGCCTTACAGATCCTGTGCCGCCGTGGACGTAGCCCAGTTTGGATGAACCACCGATCTTATTAGAGGAATATTTATTGTATTCTCTATCAAGGTTTTGTAAGAGCCAACCATTCCAACAAAACTCGCTCAAACCCCAAGTCACAACACCAAGATGAGAAGTTGCATCTTAGCTTTTCAGTTCAAGTCTTATGATGCTAGGTTTTCATCATACAAACATACACACATGAACAAGTACAGGATCATGCACACCATGTTGGGGTGTCAACTCACCCAACACAATATAATGCTATTGAGACAAGAATGCAATTTCAGAAAGCTCAAAGCTGCTACAAATTTCTAATATACGAGTATACCATACAAATCAGTGCTTCTTTCTTATCATATAACCATAGTAGCTCCAAGAGCTTTACAAAATACTAGAAAGAACTAAAGAAAGAAAGCAAGAACACAGCAAGAATAAATTGCCAAAGTTACCGATTTACCCAAAGAAAAGCTGCTGGATCCCCAACCGTCAATAAACTGCAAGACCCGCAGCTTTTGACTTGCAATGGTATATTATGGAAATACAGCACTCCTTGTCACTACCCATGGCCGGTCACACAGCAGCCTCTCAATTCAGTGCTAAAAAGCACTAGCTGATCCTTTTTGATGTAGCACATGATGTAACTTTATGCAATCCAGTGAGTTCAACCAGTAGCCTCATATAAAGCTCATGGGCCAAGAGACGAAACCAGAACATTGTGCTCAGTCAAACGCCTCTGAAAATGAGCTAGATGTGCCTGTAAATTTACAATTCCAGCAGCCTTCTGAGACAGAATGGCATTCAGTCTAGAGATGTACTCAGCTAGTAGGTTACCAGGTTGATCTGCTTCATCCAACAACTTCATCTCCTGGATATACAAACAGCATATTTAGATGAACAATCAAATATTGCTTTAAGGACAGGCGAAAACATAAGACTGGATGATATAATTTAGAAGCATTAAGACTCTATCTTGTTTTCTATGGGACCTACTATTTGATGCACTAGGATAGGGGCCTTTACAGGAACCTTGCCTGTTGAGAGGCCAAAATCCCAAGAACCACATATAATGATCGATGTATTTTCTTCAAGTTCAAACACTTGACCCACTAGGTTTTTGGAGCGAATCCTATGACAAGGCATGGAGAGAAAAGCAAGCTAGGGTTTTTAGACCACGTATTTTGAATGTCATCTATTTTTTTCTCTTTCTTTCTTTTCCCTCTGCATCTTTGGTGGAGCATCCTTGACTGCCTGTGCCCATGGATGCAAGACTTAAGCCAAACCATCCAAATCTCCTAGAGTGTTTTTGTGTTGTTTCTTGATTATAATTTCTAGTCGACCTATATCTCCTTGCCTGAAGAAAATCTTTGATTTAGGTATTTATCATAAGAGAAGTCCTAAATTGAGCTATATGTTCTATAGACTGGCTAGAGTCTAGCACAATGAAATGAAAATAAAATAAAATAATATCATATCTGATCCGATGATAGTTTCAGGGGGTCGGAATGTTATAGGAATGATTCAGTTCTGAGGAATTGGCCATCAACCTTATATTGCATGTGCTGGAAATTTTATAACTCTATACTCAACAAATCAAAAGGGTAAGTCATAACAAAAACGATTTCATGGGAAACACAGCTGATAAGTTGGATGAAACTAAATTCAGATGCATCACCATCAAAGGAGAACATGAAGCACACTAGCCATTTTAAAAAAGGAGGAGATGGCCATCCTATATGGACCGCTGCTGCTCCACCAATTACTATGTGTTCTAAAACATAGGCTAGTCAAGGTTACTTGCTCAGGTGCGGACCAAGGAGGTTCTGAATAGAGAGCAACTACAACAGAGTCAGATTTTCAGAGATAATAGTGATGTCAATGGGGCATACCTCCCTAACAATGTTTATCATGTCCTCCACTTGTCTCCTATGTGCCATCACTAGATCTTCCTCCTCCTGAAATCATTACATTTTTTTACGTTAAATGTTGAGCAGTTGCCACAAATAAAAGCAATAAGAAATTCTGAAAATTCTCGTACCTTCAAAAGGGCATTCAAGTCATCATCTGAATGCGAACCATTCACATCTACATCAAGCACATGTTTCCGCTTCATTTGGGAATCAGCTTTCCTCACCCTATCCTCCAAAGGTGAAGCAGAGTATGCATCTGCCTTTCCTTTCTTCCAAGATGGTCTGCCTTGCTCATATACCTCCGCAGAGTAATCATAATGCACTGCAGCAGTGGAACCCTTAGTCTGCTCCCTGATGTAGCTAGCATACGTAGAAGCAACATTCGCCTCTTCTCTAATACTGGGGGCACGATCTATGTTGTAAGACAAATAAGTCTCTTTCTCAATTTGTCTGGACCAATCAAATCTGTGCACTTCATTGACAGTGTCAATGTTGTTACCCTCAGGGCTGGAGAAAGCAGGTAGAGCAGAAGACAAGGTTGCAGCAGTTGATTCTCTTAAATTGGTTGCTGACAGAAGTTCCTTCCTGGTGTTTCCTTTTGAGAGGCTCTTCACCCTGAATAAAAACAAGACACAGAAATCCTTTTATAAATAAATATATATATATAAACATACAAGTGATACTTTTGCATGGAAGGGACAGAATATAATATCACCTATCAGCATATCTCAATGTATTCAGAGTGTGTTCACAAGAACCAGAATTTGGAGAGATGCATGAAATCATAACAGTGCGGGAGTCTCCAATGAATGAATCCCTCAGCACTTCAGTCAATTTACTCCCTCTAAAAGGAATATGACTTTGGTCATTGTCAAGAGCTCTTATACACTCTTTCAAAGCAAGCAAACTTTTGTTGATCTCAGCACCTTCTATTCTGCATTGTAAATTAAACTCAGTTCTAGGACAGCTGAGACTATGTTATTCAGCCATTAAATAACAAGAGAACTAAAATATACTGCTTTGTCAATTGAGAGGCGGAGGAACCTTGTCTGCTTATCGTTATCAGTAGTATCTGCACCGCGCTCACTGCCAGCAAGGTCAATGAAGGATATCTTGCCAATTACTCGAGCAGGTCTTGATTCACTACCATCCACTGGCCTCTTAATAACAAGCTGAAGTATGGCATGAGAGCGAGAGGATTCCTCATTCACACCAGTTGTGCCCGTACTCCTAGTTGCATCTCCTTTCTCAATAAGTTCCCTGACCGCACCAACGTTTGACACTCTGAACTCTTGCAAACCAACAATGCAGATTTGCTGTTTGCCATCCTCTCTCATGCAAAGCTTCCTAAGAGGAGTCACGTGCAGAATTTTTGTATTTAAAATGATCTGGAATAATAGGAAAAAGGAAAACTCCCAAAGAACAAAAGATATTGACAAACCTCCTGTCATTTAGCAGATCAAAAAGCTTCCCTCCATAAATCTCAAAGAAACTGACAAACAATTGAAAACCTTGATTCTGGTATGTGTGGTGCATTAGTCTCAGAATATCTTGAGATGCCTTAAGAGGTAAGGGTTGCATAGTGTATGTCTTTCCGCTACCTAAAAATCAGGAAGAGAATTAGAGAAAGCAACCCAAACATAAACCGAAATGCATTATTAAGTAAAATCTTGAAACCAAAATTTCAGTGAAAAGAGTATAAATAAAAATGAACTTAATTTATACATGAATTACGCTAAAGCTAGCTTACCTAACAACTTCAAAAGAATCTAAAATAAATATAAACAATATAAGCCATGCAAGTCCAAGCCAGAACCATATCAACTAAAAATGCCAGCAGCTGTATAGAGCACCGTCAAATGACTGTTAACATCACCATCTAATCTTTTTCCCAACTATTTGGATTAGTTTCTTGGATACTCATTCATTAAGTATTCCTATTTAGAATCACTTTTTTAATATTATTCCAAGTTTCTCCATGTCCTTCCTCACATCCATGTTATTTAGGGCCACCATTTCTTTTCTTATATGGCTGTTAACAGAATAATGCAAAAACACTGGCTGAACGGACATTGGGCATGTGTGTTAAGCTCTATTTGGCCCGGCTGCAAGTCCAATTGCCACAACTGGCAGTATTTGAGCTGTTTGTTTTGCTGGCGCTCATTGAGCTGCAGCAAATGTGAATGTCAAGGCGAGCATAGATGTAGCAGCTCATCCTGCACCAAAATTGGCAGCAAGAGAAGATGAGACCGTTCAAGCATGTGCATGCTTGACGTGGTTGCGTGATACCCTGACTAATCTCAGGTTCCACCCGTTGTCCTCTCTTAAGATCTCATCCTCTCCTCTCTCAAGTCCATCATGCCTCCAACTTCTCCTGCCCAAACCGCCCCCCACCCTAAAAAAAAAATAAATAGAAACCCATCCTTGGTCATGTACTTCTCTTGAGAACCATTACCCATACAACACTGACCAATTGTTTCACACACACACACAAACCAAAAAATTAAAAAAACCAAAAAATAAAGAAAGTGATGGGGCCAGTAAATCCCATGGACAATGGTGATGCACTCAAGTCGGACTCCCAGTTAGACACTTAAGTCGGCCCTCTTTCGGCCAGCCTCAGCCTCGGCCAACATACCTTGACCAGCTTCAGCCTTGGCCAGCCTCAGCCTTGGCCAACATATCTTGGTCAGCCTCAGCCTCGGCCAGCCTCAGCCTCGGCCAACATACCTCGGCCAGCCTCAGCCTCGGCCAGCTTTAGCCTCGGCCAACATACCTCGGCCAGCTTCAGTCTCGGCCAACATACCTCGGCCAGCTTCAGCCTCGGCCAGCCTCAGCCTCGGCCAGCATACCTCGGCCAGCTTTAGCCTCGGCTAACATACCTCGGCCAGCTTCAGCTTCGGCCAGCCTCAGCCTCGGCCAATATTCCTTGGCTAGCTTCAACCTCGGCCAGCTTTAGCCTCGGCCAACTTCAACCTCGGCCAGCTTTGGCCTCGGCAACCACCCAAGCAGTTATCTAGCAGCCACATTGTGGGGTCCACGTGCCTGGCTCCATCGCTGTCCACACAAGACAACAGACGTGCAACGTGGGGGACACATTTGGCAAGTGCCGTAACGGCCGCCCACGCCCTGCAAGCCTGCAACAGTCTGCAGCAACCATCCAAATCAAGTGGCCACCCACTCTGACGGAACTTGACCCACCAACTATGCAGCCACCCATATTTGACGGGACATGGCCTGCACATCTGACAAATTACATGAAGGCCAGCCCCACTGTGCTGCCCCCATCATCAATGCCCTGACAAGTGATCATGCCCCAAGGCTAGCAGGCTCTAAGCACCAATAAAATGGATAAGAGGGACCCCCGACCAGGTAACTCCAAAAAAAAAACCACAACTATACTCCCAAACGCTCATTCTTACTTACAGAGAGCATGGCTCTAAGCCTCTCTCTTTTTCTCTCATTCGAGCTTCCTCAAGCTCACGGCTATTGCCCAGAGCACTGACTTGAGCGTCGAAGGGTTCCCGCCGAAATCTTCAGTCTTCGGGACTTGTTTGCAAGCTCCCAAGCGTGAGGAGCTCGCCAGAGGATCCGGGCTCGTTGGAGGAGGCAACCGAACGCTTGCGGACGTTCAAGGACGGTGATTTGGCGTCAACAGCTTGGCGCGCTAGGTAGGGAGGGCAGAGCACGGATCATCAACGATGCTACCTTGTAGATCCTCGTCCCCCTTAGATTAGCATGGTAGATCAAAACGATGGTGATGACAAGAGCCCGAAGAGCTTCCGCCAGTCACGCTGGGGGTACCCTCAACGAGCTGAGCAACAGAGCCAACCGCTCGACTCCATCATCGCCACTACTTCAGGCCACATCAAGCCAAACAACATTGCCACCCTCGTCCTGCAAATTCGAGCATTAATGGAAGTGTTCAAAAGCTCTAGGAGAGGTATTTCACGGCCACACAGTAGCCAACAAGAGCTTCCGCTCCCTCTTTAGTTGCTGCTCAGGCCAGCCATCATCAATCCCACGGAAGATCTTTTCAGTAAAAGGCTCACCGCCATCAAGCTCATCAGCATGAGCATCTTCAAGCTCAAAAGCAAGAGCTCACTAGCAAGAGCGCTACCGTTCGCCGTCCAAACAGCCTCCTCTCCTACGGACGACGACGCAAGGGAAAACCCGAGCAAGGGCAGTGACACCCCCACTCCAATCAACTTGGTTCCCTGATTCCCTGAGGACAGACCACCAGCAGACTGATGTATCCAAATCAACAGAAGAAGACAAATTCCTTCGAACACACTTCATAATGACAGCCTCTTCTACTCGGACAGCCGTAGTCCACAAGAGGCGAGCAATCCCAGGACTATCTTGGACCAATAGGGAGCTGATCAGCACTCATTTCCGACCGCTTTTTTTCCCTTCGAACCATCTGCATTAAGTGCCACATCATCATCATCACCTGGCACATCTTTTCGGCCGGATTTCCTCCAAGAAGTAAGGTCCTGGCCTGGCTGCGCGAGATAAGGAGGACGTGGTCCAAGTCCCAGCCCAGTGTCATGCCATGCAAACTTAAATGAACAAGATTTAATATATGAAGGGAAGGAAGCTTGGTGCCAGCAAGAGGACAAAGAGAGGACATTGGGTGGAGGGGTCATTATAGCCTTCCTTGTACTTGGATGTCAGGGCTCCATTAATGCCAAAAGAGATCAACAGGTTCTTCTCCACTTTCGAATAGCCTTCTTCGCCTCCGCAAATACCTCGATCCAGCACTCGGAAAAGCTCTCTGTCCCGACTCCATGCCGACCCCACCATCATCGAACACGACGCAAAGGCCAAAAAGCTACAAAAGCTAAGTACACTATACTTTGAGAAAAGCTTCTTTTCATTAATATTTGAATGCATTACAGAAAGACCGACTTCAGCATCGGCACCTAAGCCCGAGGTCGGCTCGGCAATAAAGACTGACTCCAGCGTCAGCAACAAAGATCGTCAGCACAAAGAAAAAAAAGGCATCTGAGCTTGGTCCACGCACCCTCAGATCACCCTTCGAGGTTAAAAGGCACCTGACGGCTCTCAACTCTCAGGTCACCCTCTGGGGTTAAAAGGCACCTGACGACTCTCAACTCTCAGGTCACCCTCCGAGATTAAAAAGCACATGAGTTTGGTCCAAGCACCCTCAGTCATCCTTCGAGGTTAAAGGCTCCCGAGCATGGTCCCATCACAGCGACTCTCGGATCATCCTTCGGGGTTCAAAAGGCACCTGAGCTTGGTCCATGCACCCTAAGGTCACCCTTCGGGGTTCAAAAGGCACCTGAGCCTGGTCCAAGCACCCTCAAATCATCCTTCGGGGTTAAAGGCTCCAAAGCATGGTCCCATCACAGTGACTCTCGGGTCACCCTTCGGGGTTCAAAAGGCATTTGAGCCTGATCCATGCACTCTCAGGTCACCCTTCGGGGTTCAAAAGGCACCTGAGCATGGTCCACACACCCTCAGGTCATCCTTCGGGGTTCAAAAGGCACCCGACGACTTTAGCAACTCTCGGGTCACCCTTCGAAGTTCAAAAGGTACCTGACGACTTTAGCAACTCTCAGGTCATCTTTCGGGGTTAAAAGGCATCTGACGACTTCGGCAACTCTCAAGTCATCCTTGGGGTTTAAAAGGTTCTCGACGGCCTCAACCTTGCCTCAGCGGCTCTATCAGCCTCAACGGCTGTTTCTCTTTGCCTTCATGACCTCATTATAACCTCAAAGGTTTTATCTCAGCCCCAGCGGCCTTATATCTGCCTTAGTGGTATTATTGCAGCCTTAGCGGCTCTATCAGCCTCAGCGGCTCTATCTCTTTGCCTTCATGGTCTCATTACAACCTCAACGGTTTCATCTCAGCCCCAGTGGCCTTATATCTATCCTAGCGGTATTATTATAACCTCAAAGGTTTCATCTCAGCCCCAACGGCTTTATATATGCCTTAGCGGTGTTATTGCAGCCGTAGCAGCTCTATCAGCCTCTGGAGCTTTATCTCTTTGTCTCCATGGCCTCATTACAACCTCAACGATATTATCTCAGCCCCAGCGGCCTTATATCTACCCTAGCGATATTATTGCAGTCTCAACGGCTTCATCTCAGCCTCAGCGATTTTAACCCTATTTCAGTGGCCAATGGCCAATCGAGGAGCTCGCCGAAAAAGTGCAACCACCACACATTACTACCCCCCTCAAGGCCAGCTCTTGACCCCCTAACCCTCCAAGAAAGACAGCAGATTCCTGCCCTTGTCCTCAAATATGGCCACAACCCTAACACCATTGTCTATACAACATATGAGCTGCAAGTGTTCGATAAAATGCTGATGGATGGACCATAACTTGGAGCCCCAGGATGGAGCACCGGACCTACTATCTATGCATCAACTAGTCATGGCTAACTTGATGACGTCACCATGGTATTCCGCATGCACCAACGTGAGCATGCTCAGGCTTGGTAACCAAGTGATTAAATGGTCTAACAATAAGATGGTACGATTCTTCAACCGGTCAAGGTTGATGTCTTCCGATTGGATGAGATAATTATCAGGCACGTACCCATGGAGGATGACTAAACTTTTGATCCATGACAGAGATACATAAAATATTATTGGCAAAATTATTTTAATCTTAGTATTCAAGTGTTTTTAGGATGATAGTTTTTTAATACTTGCAATTTCAAATTGCAATGTTCCCCCAAAAAGAAAAGAGGTGCAACAACTGTGGTTCAGGTAGGGAACGACCATAAAACCAAACTATTTTTCAAACCACCCCAAAACAAATCTACATTCCATGTACACAAGGAATGACCCATTTCCAACTTAACACCGTCACAAAGACCAGCAGACAGCATCTTAACCCAGACCTTAACCAAACATGTAGGTTTGGGTCAGATATGGGTCCAAAGATAGATCCATATTACTTCTTGGGTCCAGGTAGAGGCCGAGTGAAAGTTTATTTGATCCAAACATGACCCAACCTGATCATAAATTACATTTGGATATGGGTTTGATCTTGTGAACCCAACCCAAGCGAGGCTTGATGGTTTACCTGGCATGTAATGAAGAGTTTTCCCATATATCCCTCACTTTTTAATGAAACAGATCAATGATACTTTGAGACTATGTCATCAATGAATAATTTCAAAGGAATGAAGGTAACTGACCTTTCAAATAGTGGTACCTACTTGAGACCTAGACTCAGACTCATCCCAATTCTTTGATGGGTAAGATTTGGGATAAAATGTAGACCAAAATCCCCAACAGGTCCAGGTCCTGGTCTAGGATGGTTGATACGAGGGCCTGACAGACCTAATAAATTCAATTGTATTAGAAGGGAAAATCATGAAATAAATTCAATTTTATTTAGGTGGTTTGCATGTCAAGGATAAGTTTGGGATTTTCACTTAAAATTTGCATGTTCTCCTTTTTTATCACTTGAAGCTTGCCCTTGGTACCTTACTACTAAACAGACTCCTTGCTCAATATATGTGCCGGTTTAAAATTTCAAGCAAAGGCTGGATATTACTAGAAGTTTAATTTAATTTAATTGAATGAAGACATTGAACTTTTCGAATAATTAAATATTCAGCATATTCAAAGTTAACCTGAATACATATCCTTGAAGACATTGTAAATATAAATAGTTACATAAAAAAAAGACACTATAATATAAACAAATGTTGTGCATAAGGATAAAAGTCCTTAAAAGTGTGCTAGTTCCATTATAAGTGGAGGGCCTGAACTGCCCTTCATTCAGAAGTGTGCAGTTCTGAATGCATTTTTCAGCATGACCTTGAAGTGCAGTAGTTCGAGTTTCAGCAATAATGCCAGACTCAACTTTGGCCTTATGTATTCGAGCAGTAAGGAGGCTCCAGAAGTCAAGTTCAGTGTAACATTTATGGATAAATCCCTCCCACCCACTCCCCCTTAAAAAAGGGTCATTTAAGATATATTTAAGCAGTAATTATCATTAAATATCATCTAGTCATAATTTTTATGTCCAAAAATTGCACTTCCTGCAAATAAATTCCCTCCAAAACCAGTAGCAGAACTCAGGTTGAGACACTTCTGACACTTAGAGGGGAACAAGCATATCATAAAATAAGACTATCTTTTGTAAGTAACTTGCAAATAGTTTTCTTAAAAGAAATTTCAGATAGAGTAAAAAAATAAATTTGATTAGGCAAAATTTTTCTTCTTGGTCTTAGCCTAAGTATGCATAAGTGTGTTTAAAGTCTGGCCAACCAAAAGACATTTTTGATAGGAAATAAGGGTTTTAGAGTCAGTCAAGACCACATCTTACAGTATGTAGCTATTTTATTTCATAACTACTTGGGGCAAGTGACCGTAAATAAAAAATGTAGTGCAAATTTGTGTATTTTTCAGAACTTTTATTTAAGTAATTTTTAGAATTATATTTAGAGTTATATTCTAAGTGAAATGGTAATAAAGAGTCTTATATGAGGTATCTATTGCATTGGACAAGTTATGAAATCATTTTGGTTGTTTTAGGGGTCATTCCATATAGGGTTATTTTCTAGTTTTAAGTAAATATTTTGGGGATCAATCACTTGCCTATCAAGAGTCTGAATCCTCATGAAAGGAAGTCATGTGAAGTCCATAGAAGAGTCTATTAGGGTTAAATGAAAAGCATTATACATGATTTAATTGAAGGAATTATTTTGGGTCTCTCTTATTTTTGCTGCAGTTCTATTGGCACTGCAAATTGTTTTATCTAAGATATTAAAGCAATGAGCTATCATGCTAACCAATACAATTATGTATTTGTGGCAAGAGGAAAATAAGGATAACCATTAAAGATGGTAATATTACATGGCCAGCTATTGTAGCATCTAAACAGAGAAAGGGGAAGGGGAGGGGGGAGCAGAGAGAGTCTATGATCATATCTCATCCTTCAATTCTATGAAATCACATTATTTGATCAACTAAACTAAAATTTAATGCAATCCTTGATGATCTAGCTTCCAAATAATGTGAAAATGAACTTTTAAAATGACTAGATAGGGTGTCAACAGTAAAACTATCACATGACCTTGCCAACATTGCTTTTTTTGGTATTTTTAACATAAACCTAGACGAAAAAACCATATTGGCCCCAAGTAATGCAGTAAGCAGAAAACAAGTTGTTGTATAGTACCCACACTAATGCCTAGGCAACAAGTTCTTTATTGATAATATTAATCCAACTCACTAGACTGGATGTGTTGGTATTTAAAAAAATTGTACAGGATGATTTCTTAATCTGGAGCAAAACGGTGTAGGAAGTTGATACCGTATATAGTAAACTTCAGCAAACCTACTAGAAAGAAGCTTTTTCAGTAATAAAAGCTGGATGAGCTTGTTTCCAAAATCCCAAAAAGGAGACCTTTAACTACCCTTGTCCATAAATCTTGAAATCTAACAGGCACTAATAATAAAAGCAATAGAAAGCCTCTGTTTCATCATATACAAACTATAAAATCTAAAAAGATTTGAGAACAAAACGGTGCTTCTTATGACTACAGACACAACCCAGTTGAATGTTCCTGTGAGCAAGCCATTATAATGTGATAATTACAAAATTTTCCATAGATAATTGCCAAAAATTTTCATTCCATATCACAAAAAAAAAAAAAATTATATACTGAAACACTTGCCAGTTTGCCCATAGGCAAAACATGTTGCCTTTGTACGCTGAAAGATAGCAGGGATAATTGGCTCCACAGTTTCATGATATACCTAGCAAATATAAAGAAACATCAAGAATGTTAGAGAGATTATCAGTCTGAAACCTTGCATCTCTTCCATTTCCATGTTGCACTCACTTCATCATTCGAAACATCCTCATCCAGCACAGCATCAAACACAAATTCATGCTTCTCAACATATTCTGTTAAGTCAACCTGAAAATGAAATCATATTAGAGACTTCCATTTGATAATGCAGTTTTGCAAAACTTGTGTCACACAAACCATTTAGTGAAATTTATTATCATCCCTACATCATAAACATTACATTGCAAAAGAAGACATGAATGAGATATTTGATGGGATTCATCCACACCGATTCCTAAATATTGTTGTCAAGTAGCATGAAGGATATTTACTCTAATGGAGAAACAATAGTTTAAAAAGTGCAATATAATTCTTTATTTTCAGTTGTCACTTAAAGTGGGAATTATAACATTTTATCTTCTTTAATTGTAACCAAAGGATATCAAGAGAAACTGCTCTCCTTAGTCAAAAACCCATCAGAAAAAAAAAATTGTTCCTGAATTAAACTTACAGGATTCATAGGGGTAAGGAAAATCTACTTGCACCAGAACATTTAAGAAGTGATGTCCAACATGATAGAGATGAAATTTTTATTCATCAGAGCATACAAAATGAATTCAATGGTAACTAAATGTATGCGTGAGGTCGTAGGTCAAATAAAAGTCATAGAGAAGAAAAAATAGAAAAGAAACAATAGATAGAAAAGGACAAATTTTATGGCTTCTAGAATAAATATATAATTGTACACTGAAAATAAATAGTACTTTTTTTTAAGAACCTGAAAAGAATAGAAACTATACTTGTAGAGATGAAAGAAAACCTTGATGCTCAATTGTGATATTCACATGTACACATAAAAGAGCAATATTTGCCACATAGATGCTTATATTATGACCATTCTCTTTTACCTAGTATGCAAATTGCAAAGCAAGCATTTTCAATAAATGATACAGGAAGAAGGATAAAGACGAGAAGAAACATTATGCATCAATTTGATAAGGCTTACACTTCAACTGCAATTTGTACAGCAATGTCAAATAAAAGGAGTACAAGGCATACTTTCATGTGAAAAGCTCTATTGAATGCTCAAAGCATGCAATCTCACATCAAGTTTAACCAGTCCTTTCTAATCAATACAGGCATTCAAAGATCAACTTATCAATAACCATATCTGAAAAGAGGGAGTATTTCCAGCTTGTACGGTATCCCTGAATTTAGCACTACAAATTTTAAGAAGATGTTTCATTATGATATATGTTCACTTCTCAATGCATAAAATTTTAATTGCCTCAAATACAGGCACATTTTTTTAAAAAAAAATATTAGGGTTTGTTGTTGATTACAATATCAAGAAAAAAGGTGTTCACTTGAATGCAATGCCCCTTATGGTGTATGCCATATGCTAAGAGAATACACCATCTTTGGATCCACAATCTTGCATTCTCATGTGAAAATCATTCTGTAGGTCGAAGGACCAAGCTTGCTCAGCCACCTTATGTACACAAAGGGTCAAAGGCTCAGATTGTCATGTACCATTTGATTAAACAGTTCTCAAAATAGTAATTTTGTACACTGAATCATAGAGATTTCAGCATATTGTAAATCAATTCCCTGCATAACATGAGCCAAGGTCTATAAATCTGGTCCTCATGCTACGCTAAATTTCAATTTCTCAACAAACAATCAAAGGTTTGAGCTTGTTCAATGAAGAATTGAGAACTGATGATTTTCAAGTTATCATGGAAAACAAGCCTACAAGTCTTCTATATTCATTCTTCACTCGATGATTACAATCACTTTCCATCTGACCAGTAGGGATCATGCAGTATGATTTACAATTCTTTGGTTTTCAAGAATGTTTTGTCAATTTTAAAATATTCTGAGCTCTGAAATAGGGATGTTTAATTTTATCAGCTTTTTTTTTATATCAGGTTGTGAAGTTTCCTCTCCTAGCATAAACACTGGGGAATAGCCTTATATGTTAACATGCAGGAGATGTCCACTTGAGATTCCTTGCGTTTAAGAACTCGCCCAGGATGCAATATGTCTTTTGTTTTTTAAAATTTAAAGCTGTACATGACTTGTTGCTGTCAAGTAGAATGTATCCAAACTTTCACAATCCAAAGTGAAGTTTCTGTGCTAATAACCGCAGTATTTGCATAGCTTGGAGACAAGAATATAAATATTCTTTAACTGGAGAAATAAGAAGGATGAGTGTATATTGACCTTACATTAGAAGCATAAAACAATTATAAGACATGGTTTCAGCTACTCAAGTATCCAAAATATCCTTTTGCAAACAGGAATGTCTCGTGGGGTTTTTTTCAAAAAAAGATGGAGAGAAGAACCCAAAGGTTCTAAAAAAGCTACAAAAAGGAATAGCAACACTGCATGATGAGAAAGAGATGCTGCAAATAAGAAACAGCAGATCACCCACTAAAAACCTGCCTTAAGTTTAGTCTCACGAACAGTAAGAGAGTTTAAATTTTGCTCGATTGTGATGATGTCTTCCTCTTTCTTTGTTATCTCCTTTTTGTTTAGCGGCCTTTTGCGCACCTGCATTATGACCCATTACAAGCATTGATTACAACAAAGTAAAGCAAAACCTCTTTAATGGTTAATATTTGAACAGTATGCTGATAGGACACAGAAGTCCATGCATCCAGACAAGCACCTCTGTGTAAAAAACCATAATTATGGTGGGTTACTCTGCTAAATCATAGAACTTAGAAATCTCAAGACGTTAGGATCATATCATTATTGAAAAAAAAATGTATTAAGAAATCTCATATGGTTGGAGGCCATACCACGACTTTGATCTTGGCAGCAGAACCCGACTTCTCTTTATCAACTGAAAAACTTTTCAAGATATTGTTTTCCGGTACAATCCGAGACTTATTCATCTGTTTGCTTGCAGACAAGCTTGGTTCTGGATCATCAAAACTTCTGCCCCGAGAATAGCGAAACAGATCGGCACTGTCATAAATCCCAGGAACTGGCGTCTGCCAAAAAAAAAAATCAGAGACGCGACGCCTCAAAATTTGTTTTAAAAAAATCATTGAAATAAAGATCACGTCCTATTTAAATAAAGCTGAACTTGGATGTGAATTGAAATCTAAAAGTACATACTACTGAATCCTACTTATTCATAAGTTTTATCTCTTGTATCATTCCATCATGAATTGGAAAGAATCAAGAAATCTCTCACTCTTCCCGATGCCGCCTTCAACCGCCAACAATAAAGATCCAACTAGAAAGAAAAAGGAGAGAAATTTCTTACTTCAGGGAGAAGCTCTGCGTCGAAGGAGTGGACATCCAAGATCCCAGGACTGAGCTGACTAGGCGACACATCATCCCCGTCCTTCCTCATGCTGGAAGACCGAGAGCTCAAGGGCGGCGTCGAGGGCTCCATCGAGAACAAGAACTCCCCGCTCATGCCCCTGTACATACTCCGCAGCATCCTCGAGTGTTCCACCTACCCCACCACCCCGGAAGAGATCCGATCTTTAGTAAGAAAACGATTCGAAACCATCTATTTCTACCAGACCGCGATGGGTTCAGGTTACCTGCTGTAATGAAGAGAAGCTGGAGGACTGGAGGTGCTGGAGGCCAGCGGACTGGAGCCGCTTGTTGCTACCACCGCCGCCTCCGGAGGCGGCAGACTCAAGAAGGAAGTGGTCCGACGAGTACCGCCGCTGGTGGTGGCCGGATCGCTGCATGTGCCTCCCTCCCACCGCCGCCGCCCGGCCGTCCATTCTTCCCCCCTCCCTTCTCTCTCTTGTTTTCTTTTTCACTCGAAAGAAACGATCAACAGAGTTTTGCTCGATCTCCTCCCCCTTGGAGGGGGCTCGCCGGCAAAGAGACGGGGACGGGAGGAGACGAGAGAGAAGCCAGACGACCGCCGGGTTGGAATTTATTAGGAGGGCATAGAGAGGTGCAACTTTAATAAAGATTACCCGCAGGAGCGCCGGCATTAACTCAAGCCAACAGGCTTCCCCCGCCGGTGTGCGCGTTCGCAAGTAACGCGCCATATGCGCAACGTGCCACGTGGCAATAGACGGTACTGCGGACGCTTATGCCGGCGAGCAAGGAAGAAAGGAAGTGTATTATAGTTTGATTAAGGGGGGGGATTTGGATTTCAAAAGTTTGAGCCAACGAGAGTGGCGTACGAAAGGGAACACGTGGAACGCGGAGGAAGGGGCCGAGATAAGCCGGTTGAGCGTGGGGTAAAGCTTCCGGTTGGAAAGGTCGGTCAATAAAATGGACGTACGGATGGACGGGGATGTGCACGTGGACAGCCCTTTTTCTTCCTCGATGGACTTCGGTTGGTCTCCGTGGGGACCACTGGAGGTCGGAGGGTGCCCATCTCTCGAGCGCGACCGGTTCAAAATCTTTAGGCTTTTGGGTTGATAAAGGCGGTGAGTTACTGTTGACTGACGGTCCATGATTTAAAATGGTGCGGTCCGTCATTATGGTTTCTGCCGCAGTCCGCGGCGGGCACTTAGGTTGGATTAAATTTTTTGGTAGCCGATTTGATTAAATTTTTATTTTTAAAAATAAAAAACTTAACTCATAACGTTTGGTCAAGTTAATTTTAAAAATTTTTTTTAAAACTATTCTAAATATTTAAATAAATCTAAAAATATCAAAGCAATATTTTCTTCGGATTCATCTCATATTTTTTTAAAATTTTATCAATTATTTCTTAAAACGCTCCAAACTTACAAATTCATCTTTTTTTTTTCTTCTTCCTACAATCTTTTAAATTTAAAAATAATTCTTAAAAATACTAATCAAATATATTTTTAAATACTAAAAATTAACATAATATAACTCAGATTATTTAAAAAAATTTATATTTTTAAAATAATTTTCTGAATTACAAATCAAATAGGGCTAGTTTCTCTACTCCACTCAAAATGGCCTCTAATTCATTGGCCTCTTAACCATGCTAAAAACACAAGGGCTTTCCAAACATTCCTTAGTTTAATAGGTAGAGAATTCTTTTTTGAAAAGATTTCAGCTTGATTAACTTTTCATTAGCCGAAAGAAAAGTATATGTAAATTCTCTCTCTTAAGCGGATGTTGTGGATATAATTTTTGCTAATGTGTGATTGCTAGGTCACTTATCTGAATCAAGAGCAATTATAGATGCTATAACGTAACTTTTATGGTATTAAATATTATGATCAATGATTATTTTATTAATCATCATCTTCTTTAGCTAAACCTTTAAAATATTTTTTAAATTCAGAAGCTTAAAATTAGTGTACGCAAAATGCTCATACAAATAGAAATGGATTGAGTGGAAAGATGAGGTAGTGTATTTTAATGGCTCGTACCATTAAGTATTGATTTAGATGATGCCACTCTTTCGATGTGCTAATTTTTTCTTGATCATGATTTTAAAAAAAATCATTAATAGCACAAATGGTCTTAAAAAAATTGCTTTAAGCTTTTTTTTTTGGTATAAGTGGATGATCACATCATTCTAGTGCGAGTCAAATTCAATATGACAAAAATAAGATTTATTTTAAAACAATAGAGTAGGGTCGCTTTAAGCTTCTTCTCCTATTACAAAATACAATAAATGTGGTACCACATGTGGTAAGAGAAGTAATGAGTACAAGAACGTGCGAATAGAAAAAAATGAAGGATGATTGGTAGGGATAGTAAATTATTAGAACCTATAATATAACTAATAACTTTTATAATGAATAAATTTGATAATAATAAAATTATAAAATCTATAACTTTTATAATGATTAAATTATAATATATCCGTTGATGTAGATTTTTGTTCATTGGTTTGGGAACGATGCACGTCGAGATTCGAATAGCTCTCTTCCATTCTGATGGACTTGCAAGACAGTCCTCACGCAGGAAATATGGAATGTTATCCCTACGGAAGACCCTCCGATGCTCAAGTCAGTAAAAACCCAAGCAAGCAGATAAAGGGAAGATGATTATTGAAGGATGCCCCAGAGAAAGTTTTTAGAAAGCAATGGCATTTGCTAAGATTTTTTGGGCTTAGATTTGCCTTTATATGCATACCTAAGGGGTCTTGGGGCTTAGTATTTATGCGCTGCCGAGATGGTAAGTAGTTACCTAATTTTTTTGGCGCAGTTATGGAGATTGATGGTTGATGAGGCCAATGGATGCCTTATCGAGGATTTGAAATTCTATTGATTATGGATGGAGTGCTGTATTTGGTTTCCATTTTCATTTGAAAAACTTACTCCGAAATTCTTATAATCAGGATGGCTTATTCTTCGAGATACTCGGCATAATTTGGGCCAACAACGATGCTTATGTTGAGAGATTAAGGCTCGGCCTTGCCAAGGTACGAAGATAGCTCAGCTATGTTGAGGTTCGGAGATAGCTTGACCTTACCAAAGCATGAAGATAGCTCGGCCCTGCCGAGGCATGAAGATGGCTCGGTCATACCGATGCACTGAGATGGCTCAATCCTACTAAGGCGTGAAGATGGCTCGGCCCTATCGAGGTACAAAGATTACGAACGTCACTGCTTATCCTTTTCTAATTGCGGCAGTTAGTGAGTCAGAACCCAAAAGTGGGTCTTGCCGACTGCCGCATCTGCCAATCGATGCGATGATAATTTTATCCCGCATCATATGCCCCCCACTCTATAGTTCGAAGCTTAGGCTCGAGCATAGAAAGTAGAGTCCATGATGGCCCAATTTTGTTGGTAGGGTTTGAACCCACAGAGGCGCATCATGATAGCCTCATAAATGCCAAGTCGTTATTCCATCATTTCTTCTCACTGGACGAGGAGAGCCTTTTCTTTTCCACCCAAGGACGACTGGGGGAATGAGACATGGCGGATCCAAGGTTTGTTGTCTTTGAATTGAAGATTCGCGACACTTAGGGTTTCCTACTGGTGATATCTTGCCCTTTTGTTGAGGCGGTTTAAAAAGGGGCGACTGGCACTTTTTTTAGTTACGCTTTCCTGAGACTTTGGAGATTTCGTCCATTTCCTCCTTTCGAAACTAAGTGCTTCCTCGAAGACAAGCGCCATGGCCAGTTCATCCTTTGCTCGCATTGAAATTGCTCGCTCCGAGGATATAGAGTATCCAACACATATCATTTCAACCATAACCATGATGGATCTGGAGAGGATTCATCGAAAATACTAGATCCCCGGTGACTTTGTTTTGCAAGTGCCAAGTCTCGAGCAGAGGACGATGAGACCGTTGGCCTCTGGGGTCATCTTCTATGAGGAGTGCTTCAAAGCTGGCCTCCATCTTCCTCTTCACCCTATCGTCGAGGGCATCATGAGGTTTCTACAGGGTTTGTCCCTAGTCGGTGGCATCGAACAGTTGGAGGCCTATCGTGGGCTTCATCTCTTTATGTAATTTCATGGGGGCGACCATTACCGTGCCTTTGTTCCAAGCCTGCCACAATATTGTCTTCCCCTGGAGCCCCTAGAGCTCTTCCTGGACTTACATCAGCCCTCGAAAGTCTTTCAAGAAAATTGTTGGGACCCCCTCTTCTATAAAGGGTTGGAAGTCCCGATTCTTCATTGTCTAGTAGAGTGGGGAATGTCGCTTCCCTCTATTAGGGAGGCGCTTATCCGATGAGTTGAATAAGAGTTCGACTCTATCTAAGCAGGAATATAAAGCAAAGTTGTCAATTTCGTTTTGTTTCGGCCGTTTCGGCCAAGACGTTTCGTTTCGGTAGCTTATCCGAAAAGATAAGTACTACATTTCGTTTCGGAAGATTTTTCGGCCGTTTCGGTGCGTTTCGGTGTATTTCGGCCGTTTTCGGCCGTTTCGGTATGTTTCAGCCATTTCGGTAAAATATGTTTTGGAGACCAATTTATGAATTATTAAACCTTTCATAACCATTTTAATATATATATATATAATATAAAAAAAATCCTAGTTACCCTATCTCCATTTTAAAAATATATATAATAATAATAAAAATTCTAGTTACCCTATCCCCACAATCGCATCTCTTAAAAACTCAAACTCTTTATTTTTATATTGTTATTATTATTTATGAAGAATATAAATTATGAATAAATTTTTCATTATATATATATATATATTTTAAACTCTTAAAAACTTAAACTCTTTATTTTTATGTTGTTATTATTATTTATAAAGAATATGAATTATGAATAAATTTTTTATTATATATATATTCCGAAACGAAGCACCGAAACGGTCCGATACCGAAATATTTCGTTTCATAAGCTAAACCGAAACATAATCCGAAACAAAATTGGCAACTTTGATATAAAGACTTGGACACTTTGAAGAATGACGCGCTGTCGGTCGGGACCCTACTGGTCGAGGATGCCCTCTTTAATAAAGGGCTCAACATTGTTGATTCTCGAGGCATGTTTTAATTTTACATTCTGCTCACTAGACTTTAAATATATCATGTCGTATTTGGCTGATCATTTGTTTGTTCCTTTTGCAGCTGTATTTGACTGATCATCTATTGTTCCTTTTGCAACAATCAAGTCAGACCTCGGAGCTCAGATGAGGGAGGAACCGAAGAAGGATGCTCAGAAACATGGTTCCTAGAAGGGGCACAGGGCTGAGAAAAGGCCTCATCCTCTCTCATCGAGCCCGAGCAAGAAGAGAATTGAAATCAGCCTGCAGGTTTCTTTGTCGGCTTCTCTGCTGACGGGAAGGAGTGAGGAGGCACCAGCGAAGAGGAGCGAAGATGTGCCCAGTTCTAGGAGAGAGGGAGCGAGTGAAAAGGTTGTCAGAGCTTCAAGCCAAAAGAAGAAGGAGCCATTGGAGGAGCCAGTAGACTGGCGATGATATTCCTCTTTCCTCCATCGAAGAGTCTTTTCATGAGGCGTGGAGGGAGCCAGAATAGCCTTTTAAAGGCTGAGAGATGCCTCTGACCGAGGGGTCCCTTCCTAAAGAGCTGAGGGAGGCTGGGCAACATGCAGAAGGTTAGGAAGGGCCTTCGGCTCAACAAGCTGGCCCAGCTGAGGCTTCTGGGCCACCCTGTCCCAGTTCTGAGGGCATGTTACTGGCCGAGAGGATTCGCTCTTTCCTTGGTTAGAAAGAAGACTCTTCCAAGTTGGTCACCAAGGAAGATGAAGTAGGTCCTGCTTCCCTTATGATCGATGAGTGCATTATCCCCGAGGACCTGGAGTTTCTTCCTGCAATTGACAATTTTGAACTTTTGAGGAGCATGAGTGTCTATGCCTCTCATGTAAATAGGAGCTAAGTTTTTCTTCCTTTTCTCAATTTGTTCAATTGTTTCTAAGCTCATTTTCCATGTTTTGCTGCAGAGTTCAATAATTTTGAGGGTGATGTATAATTGCATAACTTGGCGATGAGGGCTCACGCTAGAGCTATGCAGGAGAATGCCAAGCTTCGAAGTAAGGAGGGCTCAGTGAGATAGTTGTCGAAGGAGCTGGCCAAAGTTTAGGCCGAGCTTGGGGAGGCCAATAGGTCAGCCGAGACGACCCGTAGATTGGCTAAGGAAGCCCGAGCGAAATTGTTGAGATTCTGGGTTGAGACCATAGAAGAAATAAAAGTTTTGAATAAGAAGCTCGAAGAGGAGCATCACTAGTTTGAACACCACCAGAAGTGGGCAGCGTTGACCATGGTAGAACTTGCGGCGATGAAGCACGATGAGGAGAATAACCAAATGAAGCTGGCTCATACTGAGGAGCTACTTTATCATTGTGAAGAGGAAAGGAGGAAGCTCTAGGGCATGCTGCTAAGGCAGACACTCGTCATGTCGAAGCACTGGTGGGGGTATATACTTGCACACTTCGTATCAGTGGACTTCATCTTCTTTTTCTAATGAATTTACTTTTACTTGTTATGTTTCTTAGGCGAAACTTGAAGCATCTCAGGCGGTGAAAAGGGTCAAGATGCTGATCGAAGAATGCTTCGGACTTTGAGGCCAGGTGACTGAGGCTCATCAACAAGTTGCCCTGGCCATCGAGAAGTATAAGGGCTCGATCGCCTGTGAAGAGGAAAAAGTTTGGTTCTCCAAGGGCGCCTATAGACTAGCGGCGAGGGAGACACGGCAAAGGATCGCCTGAGAATATCTAGACTTGGACCTGTCATTCCTTGAATGGGAAAGCTACTATGTTCCTTCGTCCACTGAGTCTTTGGTTGCGTCTCCCTAATTGGTTGATGAGGAGTATGAAGGGGGTGCCTTGGAGATGGAGTATGAGTTAGCCTTGGAGGCGGATCCAGCCGAAGCTCCTCCATTGCTCAACCAGGAGACCAAAGGGCCCTCTTCAGTTGTTGAAGGAGATGAAGCTCCTTCAGTTATTGTCAAGGAGGTGGGCCAGCCTTCTTCGGCTGCTGAGGCTTCAGAAGCCTTCCACAAGGCAGAGGAGGCTGAACCTGGGGAGCTGTAGAAATTTTTCTTTTTCTTTCTATAATGGAGAAAAAGCGGAGAAAAAGAAATTTTCCTTTTTCTTTCTGTAATGGAGAAATTTTTCTTTTTCTTTCTGCACTTGCAACCCGAGCCCTAGGCAGTGGCCCCCATCGGCACTGGGCCGGCGTCCGATAGGGTTCGGCCGGCCTTCCCCGGCCGGCTGTGCCACCATTACAGTAAAGAAGAAGCGGGAGGAAGAAGAAGCAGGGGAGGAAGAAGAAGCAGGGGAAGAAGAAAGAAAAGAAAAAGAAGAGAGGGAAAGAAAGGGGGGTGGCCACCGGTGATGACTGGCATTAGGCCTGTCGATGGCCAGCGGCGTCCCTAGGCTGCCGGCCATCTCCATTTCTCCCCTAGTTCACCGGGAAGGAAGAAGGAACAAAGGGTTGAGCCCGGGTTCAGCCTAGCTCAATAAACCCCTTTTGGGCTAATTTTTGGGCTTCAAATCGAGCCAGGCCCAACAAAAGGAGAATGAGGTTTGGATTAGTGTTGATCCTAATTTCTTGGAGTATTTTTATTTTTCTATTTGAGCTGATATTTTTTATGATATTCAAGCCCCAAGTTAGACCTAGAATTAAATTAGGTAGAGTTTAGGAGTCATCGTGACATCCTGATTTTGAAAATTGAAATTTAAAAAATTATATTATAGGTGCTCTAAAGCCACATAGATAATAAGTAAGCTATGACAAGATACGGCATGATATGCTATATGACTTCAGCACCTACCTTCAGAGAAGAGTATGTGGAGAACACATGCTCTTAGGGTGTGCTATGACAGGATATGACATGTGACATGACACTGGTACCAAAATCCTACCTCCATAGAGGATGTATAGGAGGATACACCTTTACGGTGTTCTGTTTACGTCGACGTAGTGCTTGACCGTGGGACATTGATATAAAATAGAATTTACATGTAAATTACAGTGGATTTGATTTGAAATTATATATTCTTAAATATTACATAGTAATTGCTTCCAAATTATTTGAGCATATAAGATGCAGGACTTACAGATACTATGATGAAATGTATTTGAATTATGGAAGCTCGACGTGTGTCTTTTCATATAAAAACTTGAAATAGCTATATTATATTATTGTAGGCTTACTTACTGAGTATGAGTTCATTTAAATCTCACAATATTTTTAGAGCCACAAAAATGAAGAGGGCAACAGCTAGGGTAGATGGAGCTAGATTTATGAAGATAGATCATATTTTGTCATATGTAACCCCATTGTGATTTTGTAATTTTGTTAGTTGCCCAAACAATACATGATTTGTATTAAAAATGTTTTGGATTATGAATGCCATGTAGTTATTATCCCTCCTTGTATAAATTGAACTATTATAGGATGCCTTGCATGCTTGGCATGTGGCAGGTTGTTGATGGGAATTATGTATACAAGATATGAATCAAATTCATATAAACATTGCGAAAGATATAATATAAAATTCCCAGATGCCCAGGATCCTTAAGAATAAATTCATTATATCTCAAATAAAATGTAATTTTATTCATACATGAGTCCTTTATCGATGTAGATAAGGATGAAGCCGATTAATCCTTTGCCACTAGCCGTCCACGTGTCCGGCCTCTAACGGTAATCCATGCGAAGAAGAAGGGATGAAGACCTCCAAGGTATGAAGATGACACCATGGAAGAGAGAGGGTGTTAGCTCCTCTTGAATCCCCAAGAAAAGTCTAATCTTTTCTTCTCACTTTCTTGGTAGGAAGGAACTATATTTATAGGTTGAAAATGAGACGTCCAAAGAGAAGGAGACCTCTCTTCATGGTAAGAAACTCCCATCATTATGGTAAGAAACTCCCATCTTCATGGTAAGAAACTCCTCCCATCTTCATAGTAAGAAACTTCCATCTTCATGGTAAGAAACTCCTCAGTAAGAAACTCTCATCTTCATGGTAAGATTAATCCAAGTGTCACAATCTCAGCCTTTGAAATTAGGAGTTGGTTATCCCATAACTATATGCCCTAATTTGTACGTGTTCATCATCGAACCATAGAGATTCATCATGCCTCATCCCATGGGCATGATTCCATCTTCACATGGCTAAGATTGGACATCCATACCTGAATAATCAGAGCCATCCATCATATGGATCAAGTCACATATCGGTATCCAATTATTTATTCATCATATATACAAATAATTTCTCCTTAACATTCCTTCTATTATAATGGATCATATCCATTATAATTATATCTTCTTTGAATTGGGTCTCACCCAATTATTTAATTGATCATCTTATCTGAATTAAATCTAATTTAATTCTCATTTTAATTCATCCAAAATTCTTCTTAATGCGTGTGACCCATTAGGCCCTTTAACATGTTGGCAATAATCATGTCTTAATCATAGACCCTAGGAATGATTGGACAACTCTTTGTCCAAGTCACCAACATGATTATAGATCATAAGAGGCCTCTAGCAAAGCATCATGATGATCGAACTTCCAAAGGTTTTGTTGGCGTGACCATCAACACCTGTCCATGAATGGTTACCGTATGATCAAATCCTTTTGTTACATATCCTAGATTAATCAGTGGTATAGAATGTGTCAATCCTATAATCGATCTTTGTTTACTTGATCTCAGGAAAAATTGACTATATGAATTAGAACTTCGAAACCATTTCAAATTCCAACTCAACCTTGCAAGGATTTATCAATCAATTTAATCCATCAAGTGGCTGTGGGATATAACCCTTTCTATCAAGGAAGACGAATCCTGTCTTGATCAAACACCATCTTCATGTGCTTCATGTCATACCCAATCGACACCATATTTGCCACCCGTAGCTAGAGCGACATTTGGAAGCATGACATTCCACACATGAAATGCAATGAAGATCTCAAGTCAAAGGATCACTCACACCACCGTCATCAGAGATCAACCATCGACACTATATAGAATATCCATATGAGATCTCTGTATGGGTCATCCAATGCATCATTACAATAACGAGCATCCACATACCTATCCAAGTATCTTCATACTTCAGCTTGTGAAATCAGCTGCTCACCCCAAGGGTGAGGATATGCAATGTGTACTAGTCTCACGGTGTTCGATGGTGTCCAGTCCTATCTACACATCGACTAGGGAAGTTTAAAGAATCGAACCATAACATGCAATTTGAATCTCACAATTTGTAATCTCTATTACAAATTCCATATGCACGATTCACATTCTTTGGAACTTTATCTCACAGACATATATATCAAATATATTATAAAAGATATCTGGATAGATAAAAAAACCATTTTATTTGATTTGTATTCATAAAATGTATATAGCATCCAATCCGATTGGATTTAGGGCATACACTAACAGTTGTCACCCTTGGGCCACCACCATTGGGTCTGGGGCATGACAGCTTATAGTGGTATCATAGCCTAAGTTTGACCTTAGGGGCAAACACATGGATGACACTAGGCAAAACAATAGGATGACACTGGGAGGGTAATAACTCTAAGATTATTTTAAGTAAACATGTTTGAAAGCCTGAAATTTAAATATTTATAAAGATGTTGATTGGAACCTAATCCTGATAGAAATTAATGATGCCCCGTCATACTAGAAGTCTGCGACATATTAAGGGCTCCCAAGCTGATGACTCGGGCCAGCAAGCTTCTAGAGATTCTAGCTTCGTTAATCTAGCTGGCAATGGCCAGCAATAATTGTAGGCTTAGATACTTCATGCCCTTGTGGGAATGTCGCAGGCAATGCAGGTTATGCAGCAGTAGATTCAGCAAATCTTGCCTGGTTAGCCTGCCTCTTTTGCTCCCCAAACTTAGCATGCTCCTACTTTATAGACTTAGGAGGGGGTCATAGCTTTGCGGGATTCAAGAGCATGGCCTCTTCTCCTTTTTTGGATCTACAAATCCTATTGATGCTGAAAAATGGATAAGGAAGATGGAGAAAGCCTTTGCAGCACATGGTAGTCAGGTGGAGGAAAGAATCAGATTTGCTACCTATCTCCTTCAGGAAGAGGCTTATGACTGGTGGTTACTTGAGGAACAATGACTGGGTGATTGAGCTATCTCTTGGAAAGAATTTAAGGAGATTTTCTATGAAAAATACTTTCCCAGGAGTGTGCAGAGGCAGATGGAGACTGATTTTATGAAATTGGAGCAGAGGAATCTCTCCGTGGCCTAGTATGAAGTTGAATTTACAAGGTTAGATCGGTTTGCTCCTGATTTGGTATTTATCGAAAGAGCCAAAATCGCCAAATTTACTAAGGGACTGTGGCCCAGACTGAGGCAAGCAGTTAATGCATTTGAACTCCCCACATTTGGTGCTGTGGTGAACAAGGCGTTGGTTATTGAGAGAGATATGAATGCAATTCAAGGGAAGAGGGAGCAGCAGATGAAGAGAAGGAGACCTTATTTTGGCCAATCCTCAGGGCAGCCCAAGAAAAAAAGTCCATATCAGGCTCTCTAAGGACAAAAGGATAGGAAGATCCGTTGTCCTCACTGCGGGAACTCCCACCCAGGCAAGCAGTACCATAGGCTGTCTAGTGCTTGCTTCATATGTGGGAAAGAAGATCATAAGATTGCCACCTATCCCTTCTGGAAGGATCGATAACCCCCTTCAGATCAAAGGAATAGTCAGCAGCAACCTAGGACCCAGGGAAGGGTCTTTACCCTCACTCAGCAGGATGTTGCTGCCTCTAATTCCATTGTGACAGGTATGATTAAAGTAGGCAACACTTATGCTCAAACTTTGATTGATCTGGGTGTTACACATTCATTTATCTCTGACACTTATCTTGCTAAGAATGCATCCTTAACAGCTGTCCCTCTATAGCAAGGGTTGCACATTGCATTCCCTAGTGGTGATGCTGTGATGGTAGACTATGTATGCAAATATTACTTGATAGATATGGAAGATAGGAGGATGAATGCTGATCTAATTATCCTCCCATTATAGTTCTTTGATGTAATTCTGGGGATAGACTGGTTGGCCTCCTATCATACTTTAATAGACTATTTCAAAAAAATGATGATCTTTAAAATTCCTAATCTTTCTGAATTCAGTTTTACTGGAAGTCAGGAGCATCTAGCTTCAGTCTTGGTGTCAGCTCTACAAGCTAGGAAATATCCGAGAAAAGGTGGTCAGGGTTTCTTGCTACAGTTAGGGACCTTCAGCAAGAAGTGAACAAGTTGAAAAATATTCATATGGTTCAAGAGTTCCCTGATGTCTTTCCAGATGAATTAATCAAATTTCCTCCAGATTGGGAAGTCGAGTTTTCTATTGATTGGGCCCTTGATGCTGGACCTATATCTAAGGTTCCTTACTGCATGGCCCCAGTTGAGCTAAAGGAGCTGAAGAATCAGTTGCATGAGCTCCTAGATCGGGAATTCATCAGACCCAGTGGCTTTCCTTGGGGTGCTCCAATGCTATTTGTCAAAAAGAAGATGGCAGTCTTTGGCTCTGCATTGATTATCGAGAAATTAATAAGGTGACATTGCGGAACAAGTACCCTTTATCGAGGATTGATGATCTATTTAACCAACTCTAAGGAGCTCAAATATTCTTAAAAATTGATTTTCGATCAGGATACCATCAGCTTAAGATTAAGGTTGAGATGTGACTAAGACTGCATTCAGAACCAGGTATGGCCACTATGAGTTCTTGATGATGCCATTTGGGTTAACTAATACCCCGACAACATTTATAGACTTGATGAATAGGATCTTTAAACCATACTTGGATCAGTTTGTAGTGGTCTTCATTGATGACATTCTAATATATTCTAAAAGTCAGAAGGAGCATAAGGACCCCTTAGGATTGTTCTGCAGACTCTTTGGAAAAAGAAGCTTTATGCCAAGCTGCAGAAATGTGACTTCTGATTGAGCCAAGTTTCTTTTTTGGGCCATATAATATCTAAAGATGGCATATCTATAGATCCGAAGAAGACCGAGGCTGTTGTGAACTGGTGTCGGCCTTCTAATATGTCAGAAGTTAAAGTTTCTTAAGGCTGGCTGGATATTATCGTAGATTTATGGAGGGTTTCTCTCGCATTACTCTACCCTGACTCGCTTAACTCAGAAATGAGCAAAGTTTTATTGGACCAAGGAATGTTAGAGAAGTTTTCAGGAGTTAAAGCAGCGCTTGGTGTCGGCCCCTATCCTTACTCTTTCATTAGAATTTGGAGGATTCACCTTATATACTGATACCTCTCAAAAGGGATTGGGATGTGTTTTGATGTAGGATGGGAAGGTGATAGCTTATGCATCTGAACAGCTAAAGCCATATGTGCAGAACTATCCTACCCATGATCTAGAGCTATCCGCTGTGATCTTTGCCTTAAAAATTTGGTGACATTATCTATATAGGGCAACTTGTGATGTGTACACAGACCATCAGAGTTTTAAGTACATCTTTACTCAAAAAGAATTGAACCTGAGGCAGAGGAGGTGGCTAGAACTACTAAAGAATTATGACTTGAACTTACAATATCACACAGGGAAGGCCAATTGTAGTAGCTGATGCCTTGAGTAGAAAGTCCTTCTCAGAGTTAGCTTCCATAATTACTTGTCAGCCTCATATTTTGAGAGACCTTGAGAAGATGGAGGTTGGATTGCGGGTACAGTAGTTCAATGGACTATTTACAGCACTTGTACTCCAACCAACCCTGATTGACCGGATCAAGTCCTCCCAAAATAAAGACCTGGAGCTCCAAAAGATTAAAGAAGCAATGCAGTCAGGAGTTCAAAATGGGTTCCAACTAATGGAGGATGGATCCTTGAGATTTGATAGTAGGCTCTGTGTGCCAAATGTGGAAGAGTTAAAGGCAGAAATTTTAAGGGAGGCACACTACTCTCCCTATACTGTGCATCTAGGAGGCACCAAGATGTACAGAGACCTTAGGAAAAATTTTTGGTGGAAGAAAATGAAGAGAAAGATTGCTTAGTATGTAGCCAAATATTTAATATATCAACAAGTCAAGGCTGAGCATCAAGGCCTGCAGGACCTCTACAGTCTTAAATGATTCCACAATGAAAATGAAAAAAAGATCACTATGGATTTTGTGACAGGTCTGCCCAAGAATCCTAGAAGTAATGATGCGGTTTGGGTCATTGTAGACAGATTGATAAAGTCAGCCCATTTTTTACCTTTCAGAGTTAGGGTTTCTAGTGAAAATTGGCCAACATGTACATTGAGCAGATTGTGAGGCTTCATGGTGTTCCCATATCTATTGTATCATATCGAAATAACATATCAATTCTAGAAGAGTCTTCATAGAGCTATGGAGACCATTTACCGAGGATTGATGATCTGTTTAACCAACTCTAAGGAGCCCAAGTCAAATAGGAAGCTGATTATTTTTAGTTATTTTATGTCAAACTATATATTTTTTAGCTGATTCTTTGTTTTTGTTTTTTTTTTTTTGTATGGAGAATATTTTTGCTACAGTCAAAAACTGATTTTTAACATGAAACTATTAATTTTTATTAGTTGGTTCTTTTTTCTTTTTTCCATTGGGAAACTTTTTTTCTAATAAAAAACTTTCGTTTACACCAAACTATTTGACTTGTTTAGCCATTCTTTTCCTTTTTCTCATAAAAAAACATTTTTTTTTTCAATCATAAGCTTTTGTTTTACACCTAACTATTTTTTTAACTAGTACTTTTTCTTTTTCTCCATGGAGAATATTTTTTAGCCATAAACTATTAAATTTTTTATTAGGTTATGTTTGCTATTTTCATTTTTTTACAATAAAAGGAAGCTAGTTAATTTTTTTAGTGGTGAATCAATTTTTGTTTGATTTATAAAAAGGAATATTTTTCGATGAGTCGATTTTTCTTTCTTATCTCGGCTTACATTGGCTCTCATCTTTTTTTTTTTTTTTTTTTTTTTCTAGTGAGAAACAATCAATTGTAAATCTCTAACAGTCATATAAATATAAAAGAAAATTGTTACACACATAACTAAATTTTAAATATGGCTAAATTTTAATATTATTAGATTATGAGTATAAATATTCTATGAAATTATTACAAATAGATTTTAATGTGATTAAATTTCTACTTACCATTTAATTTCTATTAACCCTTCATATAAATATGATTAATATATATTATTTAAATGACTCTTAATTAAAAAAGCTATATTACAAATTTGTATTTTTGATACATGCCTATAAAGAAAGGAATTGAGTTACAATATATGATCATATGGCGAAAATTGATTTTGTTCACCGAAAGGCCTTACTACTGTGATTTTGCTACTCCTCTGAGAGTCATCATTTATAAAAGTAAATTTTTATAATATTCGTTTTCTTCTTTTTTTCTCAATCCAAATTATATTTCTACTAATCTAATCTTACAATTATTTCTCTATCTTTATGTATAAGATAGCTTAGATATTTCAATTATGATAATATTTCAATATTATATGATTATAATTGAATATTATATTGTATTTAGTTATATGAAGTGAAAAGAATAATACGTAAACATATGATAAGTAAGTGACAAATAATGAAATGGTTTAAAGTAGAAAATTAAAATTTTCTTTCATGTCATGTCTAAACTAAGAATCAAATATCATTTAACAAGAACCTTATAAAAGCTTCGTAGGACTATAGTAGCCATTTTTGTACTAACCATATTTCTATCATAAAGAATTTTATTTTATTTAAATAATATAAAAAAACTTTCTTAAAAAATATTTCACTTATTTTTTAATCTTTAATTTAAAATTAAATTTTAAAATTAAAAATAATTTAAACCAATACATATATTCTATTTATCTTTTTAATTTAAAATAATATTTTTAAAAATAGATTTAATATTATAAAATTAAAATTTTGTATAATAAATATTTTAATTTATCTATTAATCATGTTATCACTTTTTTATATCGTTACCTTAATAAAAAAGTAAAAATTATGAACAAAAATTATTCAAATTTAAAAGATTGTCTCAAAGTTTGATGGGGCCTTCCCTGAGCCTTTATCATTTAATCTACTTTTCTTTTAAGTATGTACCTAATAATATTACAAAATAGCCAAATAGATATTAGAGCTCTAAAATTTTTTTAAACTCAACAAATATGAAAATTTAAAATATTTATAAAAATATATGTCATATTACTTTATAATATAATAGATTGATCTATAATATTCATTTAAAAAAAAATAGATTTTAGATTTTTTATCTTTTCTAATTTAAATTGAATCAATTTAAAAATATTCTAAATTTTAATGCTTTTATCTTATTTTATTTTTTAAATTTAAATCAAGTCAGTGAAAATAATTCTAAATTTTAAAACTTTTATCTTATTTTTATTTTTAAAATCAAATCAAATCAGCACCATGTCATTATGAAAATTATATATTTCATATTATTTATAGACTAATAGATTAATCAATAAATTTTGTTTATAAAATTATTTCTAAAATTTAAAAATTTATATTATTTGTATTGTGAAATTTAAATCAATCTTGACCATGTGATTATGAAAATTATATATTTCATTATTTTATAGAATAAACGATAAATATATAAAATTTATCTACAAATTATTTCTAAATTTTAATACATTTATTTTATTTTCAATGGTTAAAAAATTATAAATTTTAAAACTTTTAACCCTAGTATTTATATTTCATATTATTTTATAAATTAATAAATTATTTTATAAATTTGTCTATAAAAAATTTATAAATTTTAAAACTTATATCTTATTTTTATTTTTTTTAATTTAAATCAAATCTATGTCCTTATATGTATGTATTGTTGAAAATCGAGATGAAAAAAGCATGTAAGAAAATAAAACTCTTTTTTATGAGAAAGAGATGAAACAAAAGCTTTAGAAGTGGGGTTAATGCAAGCTTATTTTTGTTTTTATATTCTTTCCCTAAAGCTAGAAAATATACGCACACATATAGATATAAGAAAATCAAAAAATGGCATATATTATTAAAATACCAAGAATATAAAAAAAAAATATAAGAAAGCATGTTGACTAAGATTTGTAGAATATGAATAAAATTAAAATAAAAGGTACTACAATAAAAAGATAAATAAATAAAACAAACTAAATAAAAAAATTTAAATAGAAAATAAAAAAGGACTATAATAATATTATTATAAATCACAATAATCAAATGTTATATCAAAGTAATAACATAAATATAATAAATTATAAAGGAAATATGAAGTTAAACAAATTTAGATAATAATAGTAGCATTTTTTATTATCATCACTAAATATTAGATGTATTGGAATAAAAAGTCTCTAAAATATTTGTGATGATTATTGCTTTGATATTTGATTGTATTCCTTAATTAAGAGGTGTTCGAGAGGGGGATCAGGTTGGTGGAGGTCAGAGGATTTCGATATTTTAGTTTTGTATGTAAATGTAAACAAGGGATTTGGCACCAGATTCAAGTCTCTTCCATTTTTCTTTCTTTTTAAATGGTTAGGTCGCATAAAAAGTATTTATTTAATTCATCCTATGATATCAAATGCGTAACCCTTTTTTAATAAGAAGGGAAGTTATGGATTAAAGATCTTGATTCACTTTTTAAAGAAAGGCAAAGAGGGGGATTAAAATTTCTGGTTACATAATGATGACGCCAAATCACCGGCCTCGAGCGTGCGGTCGCCTCCTCCAGCGAGCTCCTCGCGCCTGCAAGCAAGTCCCGGGGGCTGGAGATTCCGGCAGGGACCTCCGACGCTCAAGTCAGTAGTTTGGGCATCAGCCGTGAGCTTAAGGAAGCTCGAAAGAGAAAGAGAGAGAGAGGGCCAGAGAAGAGCCTTCTCTGTGAGCGTTTAGGGGTGTCAAGAGCGTGTTACCTGGTCGAGGTCCCTCTTACCCTTTTTATCGATGCCTGGAATCCGTGGGCTTGGGACGTGATCTCTTGTCAGAGCATTAATTGATGGCAGTACAGTGGAGCTTACCTCCATGTGCCGTGTCGCGCTGCGGGCCGCGTCCTGTCAGAGTTGGTGGCTGCAGGGCATGGCCGATCGTTACGGCGCTTTCCAGGCGTGTCCCCTACGTTACCTTTTTGGTTATCTATCCCTCGTAGAGCATTTGATTATAGAGTGCTCGCATGGCACTGTTCATGCCCTTGAATGAGCTTCAGAGAAGGCTGTGTCAGCTCCCCCTCCTCTCTGGGGCCACCGACAGCACACCTGCACACTTGTGGTAATCGGATAGAGTTTTACTAGTCTTTATGTAGCGCTCCATAAAGAGCTAGAGAACCCCAACTAATTATCATAAGTGGCAGACACACGAAAACACATCCTGTTAAAAACTTTTCACTTTCATCTCAATTATATGCACAAATCACCCAATCAACATTAAGCATCAACCTGCTCAGATAATATTTTTCATGACATTCCTCAGGCAGTTTACAAGATCACATTCACATTCGACATTAAAATCCTAAGTGCACACATCATACTCATAATCTTCTCCAAAACATAAGTCTCGTATTCATATCCAAAAAGGTCTAAAACATCATTACATCCCACTGTACACATACACATATACAAAATACAATTATCAAACCACCCTCTCTCAATATACAAGGCTAGCATTTAAACACTCTTGCATCCAAGCAAGCTTCATCAGCTAAGGGTCCTGTCCTGCTTATCTTGTGATCCTGGCAGAAATACTCACTGATCTGAAAGAACATTTAATCATAGAGGGATGAGACCTAAGTCCCAGTGACTGGATAACCATCTAACTATGGAGAAATAGAGAACCATTACCTCTTAATTTCAATCGTATGCTGAAACTATTTAACTTGTACAACTCAAAGTACATTTTTAACATGATATCAGATAAAATAAAATGTAGCTTATTCTTCAAATAACATATCAGTACTGGAATACTCTATAATAACTCTTCACTGAAAGATAACTCATTAAAATAAAACTTCATGCATTACAATATGAAGATATGCATTCTTTATCTACAACCCAGACTCCCATCAGGATCTGCTTGCCCACTGGCATCTCAAGTAAGATCTCCCTCTCGGGATAACTATTTGGCCCATTGGCCCTTTTTATATCACAACATATGCTTTTAGATCTCATGATGCTGGGCTGTGTGTGTAATGCCTCTGAGGTACCACCCTACAGTCGCCCTTCTGTAGGTGTACTCTCATCGGGTGCGTGACTAGCAACAGGATCCCCGCACAAATAGCACCCCTTACCCGTGCGGTTCACCTGGCAAAGTGCTTTGTTCCTTAACCCTGGAACCTCGGGTTTTCTCTCTGCCCCCACGGGCTATATATAGTAACCAGCTCCACTGAGCTATGATTCATGCCCCCACGGGCTGCTCACAACCAGCCCCACTGGCCTGGTTAGGCATGCACTCACCCCTGATTCTGGGGTTCATCGTACGATCTGTTCGCAAGGAGGTGCCGGCTCGATAGTAGTGTGCAATGCTCATGCTACAGTACAGTCTAAAGGGTGATCAGCCCCCTAGCTGCCTGATGCTCAGTATGACTCATACATCATTTGTAAAGCTTTATCATGCAAATATGCCATGTATACATTAAAAATTCCCTCATTGAAACTCATGCTTATGTGTTTATGCTCAAAACTCATTTATCAGATTATCATATACTAGGTTCTCATTTCTCATATTTAAAACATACATAATACTCAACTAAACATAGCATACCATAACTAGGTATAAATCTCATTATACTAGCTCAAATTAACCTCTCATTGCTAGATGAGAAATCCACTCACCTTAGTAGGTTACTCCTCGACTGGTACAACTGGTACTCAACTCTGGTATTTCGGCTCCCTAGAATAACCCTCTTGACCTACGTCAACATACAAATACAATAGCTATTAGGATTACCTCCACACGAGGTTTTCCCATGAACCAAGCATGCATACATGATCTATCCTCTAATATCTCATTATTTTCTTCCACCCAATCTCTACTCAAGATTACTTCTACTATTACCTCAAAATACACTAATCTAAGAAAATCTAAAGTCATACAAGACCTAGGGAAGCTATAGCTTACCTGGAGTCGAGCACAAACCCCCAAGCTTCCCTTTCCCTTTCTCTTTCTTCCTCCTTTTTCTTCTTCTTCTTCTTCCTTTTCCTCTCTTTTCTTCTCTTCTTTCTTTCTTTCTTTCTTTCTTTTCTCTGGCTGAACCCACGTTCCCCTTTTTCTCTAATGACTTGGGGACCAAGTCATAGGAAACTTAAGGGTTAAGGCATGCCAAATCTCCCTTTTACCCTCACACACTCTTAACACACTTTTTGGAAAACACGTGGCTCACTTATAACCATGCTATTTTGCCCTTATATTTTCTTTCCTAAGTTGCCCTTAACACAATTTGCAATTGACATCGGAGCCTTTTCCCCTTTTGCCCCTGATATAGCATTTTTTTAATAGATTTATAGCCCAGATCATCCTTTTTCGCTTAAATCTATACTTTTATGTAACATTTCTAAGAAAAGACTTTACCATCTTGAAGAACTCGATTTTAGAAATCCAACGGTTCAAACGGCATCCAAATCGGACTTGAAACGGATTAAATATGAATTTCTCAAGATTTAACTCAGAAAAACCTGCCGTCGCGGAGTCGGCTCGAACAGATTGCGAGTCGGCTCGAGCAGAAGTAGGGGTCGACTCCAGAAAAGTACGAGTCGACTCCTGAAAGGTAGGAGTCGACTCCAGCACTGTAGGGGTCGACTCCTAAGCGTGCCGAAAGTTTAAAAACGTGCCGGAGTCGACTCCTATCAGAGTGGAGTCGACTCCAACCACTAAAAACGTCATTTTTAGGATAAAACTCAAACTAAACTTGATTTTTCTTGTGATTTAAACCCATTAAACTTAAGTCTCTCAATTTCTCAAATCAGACTCATTAACATTTAGAAATATACTTATTTACTCCAAAAATTTCTTCTCTTTACATTTATCAAAAGGCCAACACACCCATATATCAAGAAAACTTTCTGACTTTCATTTTAACTGAAAATGCCATAGATTACAAGGTTTTCAGGATGTTACAATTCTCCCCCTCTTAAGAAATTTCGTCCTCGAAATTTAGCTAGATATATTTTCAAAAGATGGGGGTACTTAAATCTCATCTCATCCTCTCGCTCCCATGTAGCTCCTCTTTTTGATGATTTAACCATTGCACCTTAACTAACGGAATTCTTTTACTGCGGAGCTGCTTAATCTCCCTACTCAAGATCTTCACTGGTTCGGTTGCAAATGATAAATCCCCCTGTAACTCTATAGTCTCAGACTGAATCACATGAGAGGAATCTGGCACATACCTCCTAAGCATTGATACATGAAATACATTATGAATCTGAGATAACTCTGGAGGTAAGGCCAATCTATAAGCTAGTGTCCCAACTCTTTCCAGAATTTCATAGGGTCCAATATACCTGGGACTCAACTTGCCTTTCTTTCCAAATCTCATAATACCTCGCCAAGGAGATACCTTCAGAAAGACTCTATCTCCAACCTCAAACTTTACCTCTCTATGCTTTTTATCTGCATAGCTCTTCTGTCTATCCTGGGCTGCCTTTAATTTAGCTCTTATAATTTTAACTTGATCTGCTGTAAGCTGCACTAACTCAGGGCCTAACAGCCTTCTCTCTCCCTCCTCATCCCAACACACTGGAGTTCTACATTTTCTCCCATACAAGGCCTCATATGGTGCCATATCAATGCTAGAATGGTAGCTGTTATTGTAAGCAAACTCTACTAAAGGTAGATGATCATCCCAGCTACCAGAAAATTCCATGACACAAGCTCTCAGCATATCCTCCAGTGTCTGGATGGTTCTTTCTGACTGACCATCGGTTTGGGGATGAAATGCTGTACTGAACCTCAATTTAGTCCCCAAAGCTTTCTGTAATTCTGCCCAAAATTGAGATGTGAACCTTGGATCTCTATCTGATACTATCGATACTGGCACACCATGCCTACTCACAATTTCATGCACATATAATTCTGCTAATCTATCCAAGGTAAAGACAATCTTAATCGGCAGAAAATGAGCAGACTTAGTCAATCTATCAACTATCACCCATATAGCATCATTGCCCCTTCTGGTCTTTGGGAGTCCTACAACGAAATCCATAGTTATATGCTCCCACTTCCACTCTGGCACAAACAGAGGCTGAAGCTTTCCAGCTGGACACTGATGTTCAGCCTTAATCTGCTGACACACCAAACACTTAGATACATACTCAGCTATCTCCTTTTTCATACCATTCCACCAGTAATTCTGTTTGATAGTTCTATACATCTTAGTACTACCTGGATGCATTGAATAAGCTGAGCTATGTGCTTCCCTTAAAATCTGATCTTTCACTGATTCCACAGCTGGCACACAAACTCTGCCCTTGAATAATAACACTCCATCACCTCTAACAGAAAACTCTGACTGAGACCCACTCTGAATTAAATCTCTGGCTTTAAGCAAATGTAGATCTAGCAACTGAGCTTCTCTTATTTCTTCTAGCATTTGGGGTCTCACTCTGAAAGTAGCCAACAAGGCTCCTGACTCTTCTACAGCTAGCTCTGCATCTAACCTCCTTAACTCAATCATCAAGGGTAGCTGTACGGTTCTGATAGAAGCCAATGTGGCCATAGACTTTCGACTCAAGGCATCAGCCACAACATTAGCTTTCCCTGGGTGATACTCAATAGTGCAATCATAGTCTTTAATCAATTCAATCCATCTTCTCTGCCTTAAATTCAATTCCTTCTGGGTCAGAATATATTTCAAGCTCTTATGATCAGTAATATCTGGCATCTTCTTCCATACAAGTAGTGCCTCCAAACCTTCAATGCAAATATAACAGCAGCTAACTCCAAATCATGGGTGGGGTAATTCTTTTCATGGGATCTCAACTGTCTAGATATATAAGCCACTACTTTCCCATTCTGCATTAAAACACACCCCAAACCCTTCAATGAGGCATCACTATAGATCACATAATCACTGGCACTATCAGGTAGTATTAGGATTGGGGCTGAGGTTAATCTCCTTTTCAATTCATCCATACTCTTCTGGCATTCATTTGACCAATCAAACTTGATATTCTTTCTAAGCAGCTTAGTCATAGGAGAAGCCAAAATCGAGAAATTTTCTATAAATCTTCTATAATATCCTGCTAACCCCAAGAAACTCCTCACCTCAGTCTGATTGGTAGGTGATACCCAATTTACTATAGCTTCAATCTTTTGAGGATCTACCATAATACCTTTGGCTGAAACTACGGGGGGTCTCGGGGTAGGATGCTGTGAGCGCACCCCGAGACTGACGGGGGGGTCTCAGGGTAGGATGTTGTGAAAGTACCCTGAGACCGACGGGGGGTCTCGGGATAGGATGCTGTTGATGCACCCCGAGATCGGTGGGGGGTCTCGGGGTAGGATGCTGTTGACGTACCCCGAGACCGATGGAGGGTCTCAGGGTAGGATGCTGTGAGCGCACCCCGAGACTGACGGGGGGGTCTCGGGGTAGGATGTTGTGAAAGTACCCCAGACCGAAGGGGGGTCTCGGGGTAGGATGTTGTTGACGTACCCCGAGACCGACGGGGGGTCTCGGGGTAGGATACTGTGAGGCACCCAAGATCGACGCCGAGATGGGAATGGGACGTGACCGACACAGAGGTCGAGGTGGGCCAGAGCCGACATCGAGACCTACGCCGAGATGGGAATGGGCCATGATCGACCCGGAGGTCGAGGTGGGCTGGAGCCAACGCCGAGACCGACGCCGAGATGGGAATGGGCCGTGACCGACCCGAAGGTCGAGGTGGGCCGGAGCCTACGCTGAGACCGATGTCGAGATTTGAATGGGCCGTGACTGACCCGGAGGTCAAGGTGGGCCAAAGCCGACGCCGAAACCGACACCAGATGGGAATGGGTCGTGATCGACACGGAGGTCGAGGTAGGCCGGAGCCGACACCGAGACCGATGCCGAGATGGGAATGGGCCGTGACCGACCGAAGGTCGAGGTGGGCTGGAGCCGACGTTGAGATCGACGCTGAGATGAGAATGGGCCGCGACGATATGGAGGTCAAGATGGGTTGGAGCGACGCCGAGATGGGAATGGCCGCTGCCGACGCGGAGGTCAAGATGGGCCTTCGAGGTCGAAGCGGGGCTCTGTCAGCTTCCTTCACGGTTCTCTAACGGCGTTGGATCAGCCACATCAGATGCCCCCTCGCCCTGAGATGAAGCGGGCCTACCCCAGAAAGGCGAAAGGGGCGTTACCTCCCAAGTGGCTGATCCTCGCATAATGCAAGGCCTCATGCCTGGCTTGTGCGGGGCTTCATGTGCCGACGAGTGTCGGGCTTCATGCATGGCTGGTGCAGGGCTTCAGGTGCCGACGGGTGTCAGGCTTCATGCCTGGCTGGTGCAGGGCTTCATGTGCCGACGAGTGTCGGGCTTCATGCCTGGCTGGTGCAGGGCTTTAGGTGTCGATGGGTGTCGGGCTTCATGCCTGGCTGGTGCAGGGCTTTGGATGCCGACGGGTGTCGGGCTTCATGATTGGCTGGTGCAGGGCTTCATGTGCCGACAGGTATCGGGCTTCATGCCTGGCTGGTGCAGGGCTTTAGGTGCCGACGGGTGTCGAGCTTCATGCCTGGCTAGTGCAGGGCTTTGGGTGCCAATGGGTGTCGGGCTTCATGCCTGGCTGGTGCAGGGCTTCATGTGCCGACGGGGTGTCGGGCTTCATGCCTGGCTGGTGCAGGGCTTCAGGTGCCGACCAATGTCGGGCTTCATGCCTAGCTGGTGCAGGGCTTCATGTACCGACGGGTGTCGGGCTTCATGTGCTGATGGGTGTCGGGCTTCATGCCTGGCTGGTGCAGGGCTTCAGGTGCCGATAGGTGTCGGGCTTCATGCCTGGCTGGTGCAGGGCTTTGGGTGCCGACGGGTGTCGGGCTTCATGCCTGGCTGGTGCAGGGATTCATGTGCCGACGGGTGTCGGGCTTCATGCCTGGCTGGCGTAGGGCTTCAGGTGCCGACGGGTATCGGGCTTCATGCCTGGCTGGTGTAGGGCTTCAGTGCCGACGGGTGTCGGGCTTCATGCTTGGCTGGAGCAGGGCTTTGGGTGCCGACGGGTGTCGGGCTTCATGCCTGGCTGGTGCAAGGCTTCAGGTGCCTACGGGTGTCGGGCTTCATGCCTGGCTGGTGCAGGGCTTCTGTGCCGATGGGTGTCGGGCTTCATGCCTGGCTGGTGCAGGGCTTTAGGTGCCGACGGGTGTCGAGCTTCATGCCTGGCTGGTGCAGGGCTTTCGATGCCGAAGGGTGTCAGGCTTCATGCCTAGCTGGTGCAGGGCTTTGGGTCCGATGGGTGTCGGGCTTCATGCCTGGCTGGTGCAGGGCTTCATGTGCCGACGGGTGTCGGGCTTCATGCCTGGCTGGTGCATGGCTTCAGATGCCGACGGGTGTCGGGCTTCATGCCTGGCTGGTGTAGGGCTTTGGGTGCCGACGGGTGTCGGGCTTCATGCCTGGCTGACCCAGGGCTTTGGTGCCGACCGGAGTCGGGCTTCATGCCTGGCTGACCTAGGGCTTTGGTACCGACGGGTGTCAGGCTTCATGCCTGGCTGGTGCAGGGCTTCAGGTGCCGACGGGTGTCGGGCTTCATGCCTGGCTGGTGCAGGGCTTTGGGTGCCGACGGGTGTCGGGCTTCATGCCTGGCTGGTGCAGGGCTTCATGTGCCGACGGGTGTCGGGCTTCATTCCTAGCTGGTGCAGGGCTTTAGGTGCCGACGGGTGTCGGGCTTCAAGCCTGGCTGGTGCAGGGCTTCATGTACCGACGGGTGTCGGGCTTCATGTGCCGACGGGTGTCGGGCTTCATGCCTGGCTGGTGCAGGGATTCAGGTGCCGATGGGTGTCGGGCTTCATGCCTGGCTGGTGCAGGGCTTTGGGTGCCGACGGGCATCGGGCTTCATGCCTGGCTGGTGCAGGGCTTCATGTGCCGACAGGTGTCGGGCTTCATGCCTGGCTGGTGCAGGGCTTCAGGTGCCGACGGGTGTCGAGCTTCATGCCTGGCTGGTGCAAGGCTTTGGGTGCCGACGGGTGTCGGGCTTCATGCCTGGCTGGTGCAGGGCTTCAGTGCCGACAGGTGTCGGGCTTCATGCCTGGCTGGTACAGGGCTTTGGGTGTCGACGGGTGTCGGGCTTCATGCCTGGCTTGTGCAGGGCTTTAGGTGTCGACGGGTGTCAGGCTTCATGCCTGGCTGGTGCAGGGCTTCGGGTGCCGACGGGTGTCGGGCTTCATGCCTGGCTGGTGCAGGGCTTCAGTGCCGACGGGTGTCGGGCTTCATGCCTGGTTGGTGCAGGGCTTTGGGTGCCGACTGGTGTCGGGCTTCATGCCTGGTTGGTGCAAGGCTTCATGTGCCGATGGGTGTCGGGCTTCATGCCTGGCTGGTGCAGGGCTTCAGGTGCCGACGGGTGTCGGGCTTCATACTTGGCTGGTGCAGGGCTTTGGGTGCCGATGGGTGTCGGGCTTCATGCTTGGCTGGTGCAGGGCTTCATGTGCCGACGGGTGTCAGGCTTTATGCCTGGCTGGTGCAGGGCTTCATGTGCCGACGGGTGTCGGGCTTCATGCTTGGCTGGTGCAGGGCTTCAGGTGCCGACGGGTGTCGGGCTTCATGCCTAGCTGGTGCAGGGCTTTGGGTGCCGACGGGTGTCGGGCTTCATGCATGGCTGACCCAGGGCTTTGGTGCTGACCGGAGTCAGGCTTCATGCCTGGCTGACCTAGGGCTTTGGTGTCGACGGGTGTCGGGCTTCATGCCTTGCTAGCCCAGGGCTTTAGGTGCCGACGGGTGTCGGGCTTCATGCCTGGCTAGCCCAGGGCTTCAGGTGCCGACGAGTGTCGGGCTTCATGCCTGGCTGGCCCAGGGCTTTGGTGCCGGCGCTTGGGGCCGCCGGGGCCGTCCCTGCTGGACCCGAGCTTTTGTTGCTGAGAGCCGATGGTACACCGCTCTGCCAGTGGTACACTGGGCTTCATGCCTGGCTGGCCCAGGGCTTTGGTGCCGACCGGGGTCAGGCTTTTGTTGGTGAGAGCCGATGGTACACCGCTCTTCCAGTGGTACACTAGGCTTCAAGCCTGGCTGGCCCAGGGCTTTGGTGCCGATCGGGGTCGGGCTTTTGTTGCTGAGAGCCAGTGGTACACCGCTCTGCCAGTGGTACACTGGGCTTCACGCCTGGCTGGGCCAGGGCTTTGGTGCCGACCGGGGTCAGGCTTTTGTTGCTGAGAGCCGGTGGTACACCGCTCTGCCAGTGGTACACTGGGCTTCATGCCTGGCTGGCCCAGGGCTTTGGTGCCGACCGGGGTTGGGCTTTTGTTGCTGAGAGCCGGTGGTACACCGCTCTTCCAGTGGTACACTGGGCTTCACGCCTGGCTGGCCTAGGGCTTTGGTGCCGACCGGGGTCGGGCTTTTGTTGCTGAGTGTCGGTGGTACACCGCTCTGCCAGTGGTACACTGGGCTTCATGCCTGGCTGGCCCAGGGCTTTGGTGCCGACCGGAGTCAGGCTTTTGGGACACCAACGCGAGGTTGGTCTTCCCTGCATGACATTTTCAAGTATCAATGAATGGAAATTGTCTCAGGTGCAGCGTACTTAGCTCTTGTAGCACCCCCCGTTTTTCCTTTTGTGGATTTAAGCACTTCTGCCCGCTGGTGGTCTACCCCCCAGGAAGTCATGTTGGGACGGAGCCTGAAGTTGGTTGATAACCAGCTCCTCTCCGAAATGAAGTTGGGGACCCATCTTCGAAGTGCAGTGAAGAGAGAGATGGGATCTAGAGCCGAGGATGCTGGAGCGGAGCCACGGACGAGGGTCGGAGTCAGACTCGGGAGCCAGAGGTCGCCGAGGGAAGCCCGGGCAGCTAGCGGCCATTGAAGACGAACGGCCGGAAGAGTCCACTGAAGACGGATGACTAGAAGAGAGGATGTTGCTGAGAGGCCCCTTTGCCTAGCTCTTTCTTTGAAGAGATTGATTGCCCACGGTGCTGAAGCTTGAGAGCAGCTAGAACGAAATCCGTAAAAGGTCCTAGGCTCGGTTTGGCTCTCGGCTTACTACCACCAGAAATTGACATTCCCATAAATCTTTGAGGTGACGAATAATATCTCAAGTTCATCCCTTTTGGAAATTATTCTTCGACCCATGCTGTAGTCCACCTCTGGTTGATTGTTGAACCTTTGAGTGAGCTCTCCCAGCCGTTGGTATTGTTTGTCCAGACGCTTCTTCACCTTAGGTTTAAGATCTTTCCCAGATGGCTCAGAAGATGAGTGATGAGAGGAGTGGCAGCTTGAGCGGGGGGTAGGAGACTGCAGTTTCTTGAAAGCTTTGCTTCTGCAGCTCATGAACTGCTGCATTGAAGGCTTGAACTTGCTGATTGAAGATAGCCAGCTGGGGTTGGTGGTGAGTGAGGAGCAGAGAGAATGATCCCTTGTTGCTCAGTGTGACATGGATGCCGCCCGGCATGATTGGTGAGGACCTTCCGGGCATGCATCACCACCAAAGACTTGACGCTGCCCCCCAGCGTAGCTGGTGGAGACCTCTCGCGCATGGGTCATCACCATTGTTTAAGAGCTCGGGGAAAGAGGAGTTGTCGATTGCCGACTCGAAATCTCTCTTATTTCCCCCTACCTGGCGCGCCAATCTGATGACGCCAAATCACCGGCCTTGAGCGTGCGGTCGCCTCCTCCAGTGAACTCCTCGCGCTTGCAAGCAAGTCCCGAGGGCCGGAGATTTCGGCGGGGACCCTCCGACGCTCAAGTCAGTGGTTTGGGCATCAGCCGTGAGCTTGAGGAAGCTCGAAAGAGAAAGAGAGAGAGAGAGGGCCAGAGAAGAGCCTTCTTTGTGAGCGTTTAGGGGTATCAAGAGCGTGTTACCTGGTCAAGGTCCCTCTTACCCTTTTTATCGATGCCTAGAATCTGTGGGCTTTGGATGTGACCTCTTGTCAGAGCATTAATGATGGCAGTACGGTGGAGCTTACCTCCATGTGCCGTGTCGCGCTGCGGGCCGCGTCCTGTCAGAGTTGGTGGCTGCAGGGCATGGCCGATCGTTACGATGCTTTCCAGGCGTGTCCCCTACATCACCTTTTTGGTTGTCTATCCCTCGTAAAGCATTTGATCATAGAGTGCTCGCATGGCACTGTTCATGCCCTTGAATGAGCTTCAGAGAAGGCTGTGGGTGAATACTTGCATGGTACTGTTCACCGGCACGGTTCAATGTCCGAGCCTGAGAGGGGTCTCGGGTCTCGGTGGTTGGATGTTGTGAAAGCACCCCAAGACCGATGGGGGTCTCGGGGTAGGATGTTGTGAAAGTACCTCAAAACTGATGGGGGGTCTCGGGGTAGGATGATGTTGATGCACTCCGAGACCTGCAGGGGGTCTCGGAATAGGATGCTGTGGATGGACCCCGAGACCGACGGGGGGTCTCGGGGCAGGATACTGTGAGTGCACCCCGAGACCGATGGGGGGTCTCGGGGTAGGATGTTGTGAAAGTAACCGAGACCGATGGGGGGTCTCGGCGTAGGATGATGTTGATGCACCCCGAGACCGGCGGAGGATCTCGGGGTAGGATGCTGTTGACGTACCCCGAGTTCGACGGAGGGTCTCGTGGTAGGATGCTGTGAGCGCACCCCAAGACCGACGGGGGGTCTCGGGGTAGGATGTTGTGAAAGTACCTCGAGACCGACGGGGGGTCTCGGGGTAGGATGATGTTGATGCACCCGAGACCGGCGGAGGGTCTCGGGGTAGGATGCTGTGAGCGCACCCGAGACCGACGGGGGGTCTCGGGGTAGGATGCTGTGAGCGCACCCCGAGACCGATGGGGGGGTCTCGGGGTACGATGTTGTGAAAGTACCCCGACACCGACGGGGGGTCTCGGGGTAGGATGATATTGATGCACCCCGAGACCGGCGGGGGGTCTCGGGGTAGGATGCTGTTGACGTACCCCGAGACCGACGGGGGGTCTAGGGGTAGGATGCTGTGAGTGCACCCGAGACCGACGGGGGGTCTCGGGTAGGATGTTGTGAAAGTACCCCGAGACCGGCGGGAGGTCTCGGGGTAGGATGCTGTTGATGCACCCCGAGACCGGCGGGGGGTCTCGGGGTAGGATGCTGTTGATGTACCCCAAGACCAACGGGGGGTCTCGGGGTAGGATGCTGTGAGCACACCCCGAGACCGACGGATGGGTCTCGGGGTAGGATGTTGTGAAAGTACCCCGAGACCGACGAAGGGTCTCGGGGTAGGATACTGTGAGTGCACCCCGAGACCGACGCTGAGATGGGAATGGAACGTGATCGACACGGAGGTCGAGGTGGGCCGAAGCCGATGCCGAGACCGACGCCGAGATGGGAATGGGCCATGACCGATCCGAAGGTCGAGGTGGGCCAAAGCCGACGCCGAGACCGACGCCGAGATGGGAATGGGCCGTGACCGACCTGGAGGTCGAGGTGGGCCAGAGCCGACGCCGAGACCGATGCCGAGATTTGAATGGGCCGTGACCGACCCAGAGGTTGAGGTGGGCCAGAGCCGACGCTGAGACCGACGTCGAGATGGGAATGGGCCATGACCGACACGGAGGTCGAGGTGGACCGGAGCCGACGCGAGACCGACGCCGAGATGGGAATGGGCCATGATCGACACGGAGGTTAAGGTGGGCTGGATCCGACGTCGAGACCGACACTGAGATGGGAATGTGCCGCGACTGACACGGAGGTCAAGGTTGGCTGGAGCCGACACCGAGACCGACGCTGAGATGGGAATGGGCCGCTGCCGACGCGGAGGTCGAGATGGGCCTTGGAGGTCGAAGCGGGGCTCTGTCAGCTTCCTTCACGGTTCTCTAACGGCGTTGGATCAGCCACATCAGATGCTCCCTCGCCCCTGAGACGAAGATGGCCTACCCCAGCAAGGCGAAAGGGGCGTTACCTCCCAAGTGGCTGATCCTCGCCTAATGCAAGGCTTCATGCCTGGCTGGTGCGGGGCTTCATGTGCCGACGGGTGTCGGGCTTCATGCCTGGCTGGTGCAGGGCTTCAGGTGCCGACGGGTGTCGAACTTCATGCCTGGCTGGTGCAAGGCTTCATGTGCCGACGGGTGTCGGGCTTCATGCCTGGCTGGTGCAGGGCTTTAGGTGCCGACGGGTGTCGGGCTTCATGCCTGGCTGGTGCAGGGCTTCATGTGCCGACGGGTGTCGGGCTTCATGCCTAGCTGGTGCAGGGCTTTAGGTGCCGACGGGTGTCAGGCTTCATGCCTGGATGGAGCAGGGCTTTGGGTGCCGACTGGTGTCAGGCTTCATGCCTGGCTGGTGCAGGGCTTCATGTTCCGACGGGTGTCGGGCTTCATGCCTGGCTGGTGCAGGGCTTCAGGTGCCGACGAGTGTCGGGCTTCATGCCTGGCTGGTGCAGGGCTTCATGTACCGACGGGTGTCGGGCTTCATGTGCCGACGGGTGTCGGGCTTCATGCCTGGCTGGTGCAGGGCTTCAGGTGCCGACGGGTGTCGGGCTTCATACCTGGCTGGTGCAGGGCTTTGGGTGCCGACGGGTGTCGGGCTTCATGCCTGGCTAGTGCAGGGCTTCATGTGTCGACGGGTGTCGGGCTTCATGCCTGGCTGGTGCAGGGCTTCAGGTGTCGACAGGTATCGGGCTTCATGCCTGGCTGGTGCAGGGCTTTGGGTGCCGACGGGTGTCGAGTTTCATGCCTGGCTGGTGCAGGGTTTCAGGTGCCGACGGGTGTTGGGCTTCATGCTTGGCTGGTGCAGGGCTTTGGGTGCCGACGGGTGTCGGGCTTCATGCCTGGCTGACCCAGGGCTTTGGTGCCGACCGGAGTCGGGCTTCATGCCTGGCTGACCCAGGGCTTTGGTGCCGATGGGTGTCGGGCTTCATGCCTGGCTGGTGCAGGGCTTCTGGTGCCGACGGGTGTCGAGCTTCATGCCTGGCTGGCCCAGGGCTTCAGGTGCCGATGGGTGTCGGGCTTCATGCCTGGCTGGCCCAGGGCTTTGGTGCCGGCGCTTGGGGCCGGCCGGGGCCGTCCCTGCTAGACCCGGGCTTTTGTTGCTGAGAGCCGGTGGTACACCGCTCTGCCAGTGGTACAATGGGCTTCACGCCTGGCTGGCCCAGGGCTTTGGTGCCGACCGGGGTCAGGCTTTTGTTGCTGAGAGCCGGTGGTACACCGATCTGCCAGTGGTACACTGGGCTTCATGCCTGGCTGGCCCAGGGCTTTGGTGCTGACCGGGTCGGGCTTTTGTTGCTGAGAGCCGGTGGTACACCGCTCTGCCAGTGGTACACTGGCTTCATGCCTGGCTGGCCCAAGGCTTTGGTGCCGACGGGGTCGGGCTTTTGTTGCTGAGAGCGATGGTACACCGCTCTGCCAGTGGTACACTGGGCTTCATGCCTGGCTGGCCCAGGGCTTTGGTACCGACCGGGGTCGGGCTTTTGTTGCTGAGAGCTGGTGGTACACCGCTCTACTAGTGGTACACTGGGCTTCATGTCTGGCTGGCCCAGGGTTTTGGTGCAGACCGGGTCGGGTTTTTGGGACGCCAACGCGATGTTGGTCTTCCCTGCATGACATTTTCAAGTATCAATGAATGGAAATTGTCTCAGGTGCAGCGTAGTTAGCTCTTGTAGCACCCCCCATTTTCCCTTTTGTGGATTTAAGCACTTCTGCCTGCTGGTGGTCTACCCCCAGGAAGTCATGTTGGGACGAAGCCTGGAGTTGGTTTATAACCAGCTCCTCTCCGAAATGAAGTTGGGGACCCATCTTCGAAGTGCAGTGAAGAGAGAGATGGGATCCAGAGCCAGGGACGCTGGAGCGGAGCCACGGACGAGGGTCGGAGTCAGACTCGGGAGCCAGAGGTCGCCGAGGAAAGCCCGGGCAGCTAGCGGCCGTTGAAGACGAACGGCCGGGAGAGTTCACTGAAGACGGACGACTAGAAGAGAGGATGTTGCTGGGAGGCCCCTTTGCCTAGCTCTTTCTTTGAAGAGATTGATTGCCCACGGTGCTGAAGCTTGAGAGCAGCTAGAACGAAATCCGTAAAAGGTCCTAGGCTCGGTTTGGCTCTCGGCTTACTACCACCAAAAATTGACATGCCCATAAATCCTTGAGGTGATGAATAATATCTCAAGTTCATCCCTTTTGTAAATTATTCTTCGACCCATACTGCAGTCCGCCTCTGGTTGATTGTTGAGCCTTTGAGTGAGCTCTTCCAGCCGTTGGTGTTGTTTGTCCAGATGCTTCTTCACCTTAGGTTTAAGATCTTTCCCAGATGGCTCAGAAGATGAGTGATGAGAGGAGTGGCAGCTTGAGTGGGGGGTAGGAGACTGCAGTTTCTTGAAAGCTTTGCTTCTGCAACTCATGAACTGCTGCATTGAAGGCTTGAACTTGCTGATTGAAGATAGCCAGCTGGGGTTGGTGGTGAGTGAGGAGCAGAGAGAATGATCCCTTGTTGCTCAGTGTGACATGGATGCCCTCCGACATGATTGATGAGGACCTTCCGGGCGTGCATCACCACCAAAGACTTGACGCTGCCCCCCAGCGTAGCTAGTGGAGACCTCTCACGCACGGGTCATCACCATTGTTTAAGAGCTCGGGGAAAGAGGAGTTGTCGATTGCCGATTCAAAATCTCTCTTATTCCCCCCTTCCTGGCGCGCCAATCTGATGACGCCAAATCACCGGCCTCGAGCGTGCGGTCGCCTCCTCCAGCGAGCTCCTCATGCCTGCAAGCAAGTCTCGAGGGCCGGAGATTCCGGCGGGGACCCTTCGACGCTCAAGTCAGTGGTTTGGGCATCAGCCGTGAGCTTGAGGAAGCTCGAAAGAGAAGAGAGAGAGAGAGGGCCAGAGAAGAGCCTTCTTTGTGAGCGTTTAGGGGTATCAAGAGCGTGTTACCTGGTCGAGGTCCCTTTTACCCTTTTTATCGATGCCTGGAATCCGTGGGCTTGGGACGTGACCTCTTGTCAGAGCATTAATTGATGGTAGTACGGTGGAGCTTACCTCCATGTGCCGTGTCGCGCTGCGGGCCGCATTCTGTCAGAGTTGGTGGCTGCAGGGCATGGCCGATCGTTACGGCGCTTTCCAGGCGTGTCCCCTATGTCACCTTTTTGGTTGTCTATCCCTCGTAGAGCATTTGATCATAGAGTGCTCGCATGGCACTGTTCATGCCCTTGAATGAGCTTCAGAGAAGGCTGTGGGTGAATACTTGCATGGTACTGTTCACCGGCACGGTTCAATGTCCGAGCCTGAGAGGGGTCTCGGGTCTCGGCGGTTGGATGTTGTGAATGCACCCCGAGATCGACGGGGGGTCTCGGGGTAGGATGTTGTGAAAGTACCCCGAGACCGATGGGGGGTCTCGGGTAGGATGATGTTGATGCACCCCGAGACCGGCGGGGGGTCTCGGGATAGGATGCTGTGGATGGACCCCGAGACCAACAGGGGGTCTCGGGGCAGGATACTGTGAGTGCACCCCGAGACCGACGGGGGGTCTCGGGGTAGGATGTTGTGAAAGTACCCCTAGACCGATGGGGGGTCTCGGGGTAGGATGATGTTGATGCACCCCGAGATCGGCGGGGGGTCTCGGGGTAGGATGCTGTTGACGTACCTCGAGACCGACGGGGGGTCTTGGGGTAGGATGCTGTGAGCGCACCCCGAGACCGACGGGGGGTCTCGGGGTAGGATGTTGTGAAAATACCCCGAGACCGACGGGGGGTCTCGGGGTAGGATGATGTTGATGCACCCCGAGACGGCGGGGGGTCTCGGGGTAGGATGCTGTTGACGTACCCCGAGATCGACGGGGGGTCTCGAGGTAGGATACTGTGAGCGCACCCCGAGACCGACGGGGGGCCTCGGGGTAGGATGTTGTGAAAGTACCCCGAGACCGACGGGGGGTCTCGGGTAGGATGATGTTGATGCACCCCGAGACCGGCGGGGGGTCTCGGGGTAGGATGCTGTGAGCGCACCCCGAGACCGATGGGGGGTCTCGGGGTAGGATGTTGTGAAAGTACCTCGAGATCGGTGGGGGGTCTTGGGGTAGGATGCTGTTGATGCACCCCGAGACCGGCGGGGGGTCTCGGGGTAGGATGATGTTGACGTACCCCGAGACCGACGGGGGGTCTTGGGGTAGGATGCTGTGAGCGCACCCCGAGAGCGACGGAGGGGTCTCGGGGTAGGATGTTGTGAAAGTACTCCGAGACCGATGGGGGATCTCAGGGTAGGATGCTGTTGACGTACCCCGAGACCGACGGGGGGTCTTGGGGTAGGATACTGTAAGTGCACCCCGAGACCGACGCCGAGATGGGAATGGGACGTGACCGACACGGAGGTCGAGGTGGGCTGGAGCCGACGCCGAAATGGGAATGGGCCGTGGCCGATCCGAAGGTCGAGATGGGCCGGAACCGACGCCGAGACCGATGCCGAGATGGGAATGGGTTGTGACCGACCCGGAGGTCGAGGTGGGCCGAAACCGACGCCGAGACCGACGCCGAGATTTGAATGGGCCGTGACCGACCCGGAGGTTGAGGTGGGCCAAAGCCGACGCCGAGACCGACGCCGAGATAGGAATGGGCCGTGACCGACACGGAGGTCGAGGTGGGCCAGAGCCGATGCCGAGACCGACGCCGAGATGGGAATGGGCCGTGACCGATACGGAGGTCGAGGTGGGCTGGAGCCAACGTCGAGACCGATGCCGAGATGGGAATGGGCCGTGACCGACACGGAGGTCAAGGTGGGCTGGAGCCGACGCCGAGATGGGAATGGGCCGCTGCCAATGCGGAGGTCGAGGTGGGCCTTGGAGGTTGAAGCGGGGCTCTATCAGCTTCCTTTACGGTTCTCTAACGATGTTGGATCAGCCACATCACATAACATGTTTTAACTAAGCAAGCGTTTTAACATTTCATCATGAATTCTCATATTTTATGGATAGCTAAAATTGATTATTTTATTCAACTATTAGATGTAGTAGGATCAATCAGTTTCAGTAAAAATGTAAATGGAGATAAAGTATGCTTGACTATTAGAATTTAGAGCAAAGAAAGTGTAATATATGTATAAAAATATATTTTATATAATTAAATTTAATTTTTTATAATTTTTAATCATAAAATGTAATAGGATGAGATAACATTGATAATAAAAATAATATTCAAAGATAATCTATGCAAAGATAAAATGTGATTTCATTTGAAGCAAATATATATTTGAACGATTTTTTTCTAATGAATTTATGATATATATTATGTTAAATAAGTAGTAACTATAATTTTTTTTCCCTACATGAGAAATCAAGCATACGTTGATAGTCTAAAAAAAAAAAAGACCTGATAAAATCCATTTTGCTTTATTTTTACAAATAATAATATATTAACGTTTCTGCACGGCACCATGTAGTGCGTGGGTGTACAACTAGTTCATCGTAATTACTGTCACTCCAAAAGGTCAAAAAAATAAAATAAAAATCATTCAAAAAAGCCATGTTTAAATAAATGTTGAGCATAGAATTCAATTTCTATCTTAAAAATGCTAGCATCAAAATGGACAGTCGAATGGAATTGAGTTGAGCTCTTTGGAAGGAAACAGATGAATTTTTAGAGATCAGTATGAAGATACTCAAACATAGGTCAAGAATTGGATTCCCAATTTGGTCCATATGCTTAGCATTCAACAAACTAAATACCAAAGCATAAAATATAAAGAAAGAAATAAAAAAGATAGAGATGATGAAGATTTAGAACCAAAAGAAAAAGAATTAGAGTGTTCGAATTGGACAATGTAGAAACTTTACACGATAATTACTAAAGGAGTGAGATTCGGGATGCTTCCTCACTTATGTTGAGATGAATCTTTATAAATAATGACAATAGAAAAAGATAGGATATACTTTTAAATATTACTAATTTTTACTGTAGCAATCATATACCCAAACAGTGAAAATAGATTGTTACTAATACATATAGTTTTATAAAATAAAATCAAATGATTATATTTTTAACATTTTTAAAAATAAAGAAATATCGTAGCAAAATTATTTTAATAAATTTACCTAGGTTAAGCGATGAGAGATGGTGAGACATTAATTGTTCTATAGAAAAAAAAAAGAGTGTGCTTATCAATTTACCGGATCAGGCGGCCATCCGTCACAAAAATATAAAATATATTTAATTAAATTACTTTAAAAAATATTAAAAAATATTTTTTAAATTTAAATGAATCTTAAAAAATATGAAAAATAATTTTTTTTTTTTTTTTGTACAAGCGAGTGATCGCACTAGCACATTAGCCTAGTGCGAGTCAACCCAGAAATATCATAATACAAAATTTGCTTTAGAAAAGGGGGGCAAAAAGTCATCCTGATTCCATCTCCAAAAGCCCGCATGATGGGCCACGGAGGCCGCTACTCAGTCAGCCATGGAATTAGCTTCGCGGTAGATATGCCTGATGTGGACTCTGTGAACCTGAACAGATCAAATATCGAGAAGAATCGAGAAGAAGGGGATTGCAGGAACTGATCGTTAAAGAATCCCCTCGATGATAAGGCTGTAAGCATGAAGGACTCGAATAGTATAGAATATACCAGATTAGGCTGCATATAACTCAGCCAAAGGGACAAAGAAGTCTATAATGCCAAAGCCGCCGACCGCCAGCAACAGCAAGCTCCATCAAAATAATTTTTCTTTGAATTTATCTTAAGATATTTTCTAAATTTTATCTTCTCTTCTTAAAATGCTTGAAATTATAATTTTTTTTTTTTTTGATTTTGTTCATGCGATTCGTTGCTACTTTTCTTTTTAAAAAAATAATTTTTAAAGCATCAATCAAATATATTTTTAAATATTAAAAATTAATAAAATATAACTTAAATTTTTAAATATAATTTATATTTTTAAAAATAATTTTTTTGGACATCGAACAAAACAAGTCCTTCCATTTTTCACTAAATTTAAGACATACTTGAGCCTTGCCGATGCTGGAGCGCACGCGCATCGCGCGGGCCCTACAGAGCAAAAATCAATGGGCGAAGGGGCCCAAATCAAGGGAAAAGGCTCCGCCTCATCTTTTCCCCATCACCCATCGAATCCGACGCTCGACCCTCCTCCGCCTCATCCCACCACCCATCGAACCACCGCCTCATCCCCTCCCCTCGGCATGGCGAGCGTTGTGTGCTTCACCCATGCGAATCCCGTCGCTTTTCCAACTAAATCGTCTAATTCCCCCTCTTCTCTCTCTCCCAAGAGCGTTGCCATCTCCCACGGCTCCAGTTTGCAGTCCCTCAAGGCCAAGGTGGGGAGTCTCTTCTCTCTCTTTCTTTGTAAAGATTTCTTAAGCAATCGCGGTGATGCTTTTCAAGCTTTGATGTGTTATAATTATGCCATTGTAATTCTTTCTGTTTCTCTTAACAGGCCACTGGCAGTAATCCAGGAACCAAGCCGAATAGCATTGTGTGCGCTGACTGTGATGGGAACGGTAAGGCGAATTGGTGTGTGGAAATTTTATTATGCGTTCCTTACTCTTTTAGAATTAAATTGGGCCATGATATGATTTGGTCTGGCTCTGTGTGACTTTTGTTATGTGGGATTTTGTACGGATGGTGTGGGTAAAGTATGCCTAATTGAATTGAAATTACAATAAAAATTCCAAAATTATAAGAGAGATGAATGGCACATGAAACAAATCAGGTTTTCTAAAGAAATTCAAGCCCTCTATGGTTGATAAAGCCCAGGCATCGATGCAGCAGGTGTTCTCTTTAGCAAGAGCATACGAATGTGTGTGCTATGGATGTGTAGTTGTATGTTCTGTTGATTATCTTGGTGCGGGTCTATTTATAGACATGTTCAAGTTCGTCATGATTAATAGTGTTGATGCTGGATCATCAGATCCCTCTATTGTTATGAGATCTCTTTTAGAAGAAGCAAAAAAATCCCCTTCTGCCTCCTCTTTTCCCCCTTTTATCTCCTTCTTTTTTCTATTTATTATTTATTTTTTTTTTTTTATTCCAGAAGTCCACGTGTTGGAGAAGTGTTTATCTTTTATCTTTCTTGCTACGTGGTCATTCGGTGATAATTAATAATAAGGATATTAAGAAACTTATTCACGAAGATAAGGATTTTATGATGACCTTGATTATTCCAAGGAAATGTCAGGGTTAGTGGGAAGTCAGAGTCAGAGAAAGGTATCTGGCTCCAAAATAGAGGTTCAATGTCTCTTTTTTCCTGGATAAACGGCGGTGTTTCAGTGCTTGTCTTGTTCGTATCATTGAAGGCGTTATGATGTTTAGCATTTCTTGATTTGAGGGCCCTCCAGGACTGGGGGCCGCCCAGGACTGGTGGCCGCCCAGGACTGGAGGCCGCCCAGATCTAGGGGCCGTCCAGATTCAGGGGCCGTCCAGGACTGGCGGCCGCCCAGGACTGGGGGCCGCCCAGGACTGGTGGCCGCCCAGGACTGGGGGCTGCCCAGGTCTAGGGGCCGTCCAGACTCTGGGGGCCGTCCAGGACTGGCTGCCGCCCAGGTCCGGGGGCCGCCCAGGCTCTGGGGGCCGCCCAGACTCTGGGGGCCACCCAGGACTGGGGGCCCCAGGGCTAGTGGCCGCCCAGGCTCTGGGGGCCGCCCAGGACTGGGGGCCGCCCAGACTCTGGGGGCCCTAGGACTGGGGGCCTCCAGGTCCGGGGCCGCCAGGCTCTGGGGGCCGCCCAGACTCTGGGGGCCGCCCAGACTGGGGGCCGCCCAGGTCCGGGGGCCGCCAGGCTGGGGGCCGCCCAGGACTGGGGCCGTCCAGACTCTGGGGGCCGCCCATGACTGGGGGCCGCCCAGGTCCGGGGGCCGCTCAGGCTCTGGGGGCCGTCCAGACTCTGGGGGCCGCCCAGGCTGGGGGCCGCCCAGGGCTGGGGGCCGTTCAGACTCTGGGGGCCGTCTAGGACTGGGGCCGCCCAGACTCTAGGACTATATATTATTCTTTTGACTGTTCCATTTATTATCCATATCATATGCCCCCTCGCCCATCTTCCTTGTATTAAAGTGTGTTGCGCACGTGCAAGGAGAAGGGCGAAAAATTCGAATTTCAAAAATGTCTAGTACGTGATAAGCGACTTTTCGAAAAAGGAGGGGAGGCGCGTACCTCTAAGAGGATAGCGTCTTTTCGTTTGTCCGGCTCCACTGATGGACTACCACGTGCCCTTGCAGCGCTCGAGGCGTTGCTCCTGATATTATAAAATAAGGGGGAGCTATCCCTTTCCCTTAATCTTTAACCTCATATATCTTCTTTGCTTTTATCTCTTCAAGCCCAGGTCAGTCGATTTCTTCTTCTCTCCTTCCTCTATTTATGGATTCCTTCGTAGATAGGAAGGTAAGGGCCCCATGGTAGAGCCCTCCCGGGAGGAGATTCTCAAGCACGTCGACAGGCTCCGGGAGGGATAGTCATCGTGGGGACCAACCCGTTGCCCGGTCCATACAGCCTGTGTCTAGGTGTTGCCTCAGTCCCCTAGGGTTTCCTCTTCGTCTACTAGTCGTGAGGCAGGACCTCCCGCGGTTGTTTCTAAACTGGCTAAACCGGCGGACGTCGCCTCTGTTATATCTTCACAGGATCTTAGGAACCTTAGGGCTCAGTTCGGAATCCCTGATAATATCGGCTCTCCGTTCCCCTTCCCGAAGATAGGGTCACCTAGCGCGACCAGGCAAGGTCGCTTTGTATGAAGAGTTTTTTAAGGGGGTCTACGACTGCCCTTACATCCTTTCTTTGTAAACCTATTGAACCGATATCGCCTTATCCCTGCACAGCTCACTCCTAATTCCATTCGCATTATATTTTCATTTCTAGTGCTTTGTTCTTTTCATGGGCTTCGCTCGACTTTCTTTATTTAGAGCGCTATATAGGATTCGAAACCCAGTCAGGGATGGGTGGTGGAGTTTCGCATCGAGGCCTAAAAGGGTTCTTAGGCTTAATCTCCCTTCTAAATTAAAGGGTGGAAATCTAGGTTTTTCTATGCACATCTGGAGGGGTTGGGCGTAGATTGGGGTATCCCGGATACCAGTTCTAACCAAAATGCGAGTGTTGACGAGAGAGACCGTGAGTTTTTCAACACTCTAATCTCTACCATCATACCCCCCAGTAGAGAATTGCTATCGGAGGATAATCTCCGGGAGATTGCGTCCGTGCCGGTGTCGCTGGCTGCAGCGCCCGGTGAGCCTCAAAGAATTCATCTCTCCCCTCTCCTTCTCTTTATATTCTTAGCTAATATATTTGGTGCCTTTTTTAGCTAACCCATGTTCACTACTTTGCAGCAATGAAGTTTTCTCGAGAGTTTCTGGTATCAAATCTTCGAAAGAGAGAGAGAGGCGAGCGTGGCGCAGCAGGAAACGAGCCTAAAAAGCTCCGTCAGCCAGGATCGGATGGTCAGGCTCAGCCTCCGGGCGATTCCTGAAGCAACCTTGATAGAAGATAGCGAAGGAGAGGTAAGCCCTCCAACGGGGATCCCCAGGAGATCCTACCGAAGGGAACTTCCGGAGGTCACTCTGTCCCCCATAAAGATGCTGGGGGATCTGCAGAGAGTGCGGAAGCAGTCGAAGTCGATTTGCCAGGTCCTTCGTTGTCAAAGGAAGTGGGCGCTCCTGCTCCCGCTTCCTCGGATGCTTTAGGGAATCCATCTCCGCCTCCTCCACCGCCTAATCAGGGTGCTGGGTACAAAAGTTGCCTGTCGGAGACAATTCTTAAACTTGCGATTCTACCCAGGTTCCAGGACAAAATGAGGAAGGTAACACAAGAAGAGTCCTTTGACACCATGTTCACAGCTGCGCTTCAGGTAAGGTTTTGACCTTTTCCTCTATGTGATTATCGAATTCAGGTATTTAATGAATGTATTTTGCAGATGTCGAATGGCCTTTTTGTACTGCGCGAAGACTTAAATAGGGCCAAGTCTCGGAGTGCGAGCTTGGAGAAAGAACTGGTAGAGACGAGGGCCCGAGAATCAAAAGCATTACACGATCTTCGGGTTATTCGGGAAGATTATCGGTCCTGGCGGGGGAAGGCGGAAATGGAGCTGCAGAATTTAGATGCCCAATTGTCCGAGGTTCGGGCGAAGTTGTTGCCAACGGAAGAGAGGTTAAAAGAGACTACTCTTAGGCTAGAACACACTGAGAATCGAGCTGATAACGCGGAAGCTACGGCTCGTGATGCTACAGAGAAGTTGGTTCTAGCCGAGAAAGATGCCAAAAACTCTCTTGATAAAGTTGCGGCGGTGGTGAAGGAGGCCCGGGAAAAGATAGCTGTGGCTGAAGCCAAAGCTCAAGAGAGGGTGGCCGCGCTAAAGCCGAAGCTCAGAAGAAGGTGGCCATAGCCGAAGCCAAGGTTAGGGATGCTATTAAGGAGTACAAGGGTTCCCGGATTTCGAATCAGAGTTCCAGGAGGCTGCCCTAGATGCTTTTGCTCAAGGCTTTGAGATGTGTAAACGGAGGCTAGCGACACTTCAACTTAAAGAACCTTGAATGCTTTCGACCTGTGGACGACGAAGATATTCCTGATGTAGAGGTCGAAGACGTGGCGGGTAGGGTGACGGTGAACAAGGATCCTGCTGCAGAAGTGCCTCTCACTGAGGAGCTGGCCTCCGATTCCAATATAGAAAAGGATCATGCAGGGAATTGATTGAGGATGCCCAGATTTATTTTGACTTTTGTTTTTCTATTCTTGACTTGGTCTTTTTAAAGGACCTCTTTTTGTAACGAGCATCCGCTCTTTGAAAAGACTTTATAAAGTTTTTCTAACAGATTAGCTTTCAATGAGCAGATACTACCCTTTATTCATTTGGTATTACTTAGTATTTTATCTACTCACGGCTTACGAAATCCGTCCACGAACCGGCAGGAAATCATAGCCTTCGGGTCGTTTTCGGCATGTTGTATTAAGACGTAAGTCCTAAAATGTTGATAAGGCAGCTTAGGGACCCCCGTAGGGAAGTTAATCCTGGGTTCCAGGAAGAATGAAGCTTTGGGATCGTGGGGCCACTTAGTGTTTATCGTGGTTCGGGGCCGCTCGGGTCGAACCTCCTCAGGGGCAAATCATGCCGGCCCGGGGGTGTCCTTTGGACTGTAGGGCCGCCGAGCCGCCCATCGTGGTTCGGGGCCGCTTAAGTCACGAACTTGAACCTCCTCAGGGGCAAGTCATGCCGGCTGGGGGTGTCCTTTGGACTGTAGGGCCGCCGAGCCGCCCATCGTGGTTCGGGGCCGCTTGAGTCACGGACTTGAACCTCCTCAGGGGCAAGTCATGCCGGCCTGGGGTGTCCTTTGGACTGTAGGGCCGTCGAGCCGCCCATCGTGGTTCGGGGCCGCTTGAGTCACGGACTTGAACCTCCTCAGGGGTAAGTCATGCCGGCCTGGGGGTGTCCTTTGGACTGTAGGGCCGCCGAGCCGCCCATCGTGGTTCGGGGCCGCTTGAGTCACGGACTTGAACCTCCTCAGGGGCAAGTCATGCCGGCCTGGGGGTGTCCTTTGGACTGTAGGGCCGCCGAGCCGCCCATCGTGGTTCGGGGCCGCTTGAGTCACGGACTTGAACCTCCTCAGGGGCAAGTCATGCCGGCCTGGGGGTGTCCTTTGGACTGTAGGGCCGCCGAGCCGCCCATCGTGGTTCGGGGCCGCTTGAGTCACGGACTTGAACCTCCTCAGGGGCAAGTCATGCCGGCCTGGGGGTGTCCTTTGGACCGTAGGGCCGCCGAGCCGCCCATCGTGGTTCGGGGCCGCTTGAGTCACGGACCTGAAGAATTATTCAAAATATGTGTTCAAAGGTGCAGGCTCATTTAATATTTGGGTAAATATTACATTACTGGTAATATGGTCGGAGATTGTCTGCATTCCACGTTCGGGGATTAGTTGTCCGTTCAGGTCTTCAAGCTGGTATGCTCCACGGTGAAGAACTTCCCTTATCCGATAGGCCCTTCCCAGTTCGGAGATAATTTGTCCCCTTCTGTTGGTTTGGATATCGAAGCTTTCCTTAGAACTAGATCTCTCTGACGGAAACTCTTCGAGCGGACATGGGTGTTATAATACCTTGCTACCTGCTGTTGGTATGCCGCAATCTTGATTCGAGCCCGATCTCTTGCTTCATCAATGAGGTCAAGATTGGCCCTTAAATTGGGGAGGTTGTCCGCTTCGTTATATGCTTCCACTCGGCCACTTGGTAAGCCAATTTCGACGGGAATAACAGCTTCGGAACCAAAAACCAGGTTGAATGGCGTTTTCCTGTCGGTGTTCGGGTGTTGTATGGTATGCCCAGAGTACACTTGGGAGCTCTTCTACCCACCTTCCTTTGGACGTATCCAGTCTGGTCCTTAGCCCCCGTAATATCATGCGATTTGTAACCTCGGCCTCTCCATTAGATTGTGGATGGCCGACGGAGGTGAATCGTTGCAGGATGCCGAGATCAGTGCAGAAAGTCCGGAAGACATTGTTGTCAAACTGTCGGCCATTGTCAGTGATGAGGGTGTGTGGTATACCATATCGACAAATAATGTCTTTCCAGAAAAAGGTTTTAACCTTAGCTTCAGTAATTTTGGCGAGTGCTTCAGCTTCAACCCATTTAGTAAAATAATCGACGGCTACTAGTAGGAATTTACGCTGTCCTGATGCCGGGAGGAAAGGGCCGAGGATGTCCATGCCCCACTGGGCGAAGGGCCAAGGAGCAGAAAGAGAATTTAGTTGAGAAGATGGTTGCCGCTGAATGTAGGCGTACCGTTGGCATCGATCACATCTTTTCACTAGTTCGGTTGCATCTTCTTGCATAGTGAGCCAGTAATATCCTTGTCGGAGGGCCTTGCGTGCTAAAGATCGGCCTCCGGAATGATTCCCGCAGATGCCCTCATGAATTTCTCTAAGGATGTAATCCGCATCCACCGAATTAACACATTTAAGGAGGGGTTGAGAGAAATATTTCCTGTAAAGTTGGCCTTCTAGTAGCACAAATTTAGAAGCTCTCCGCTTAAGCAGCTTAGCTTCTTCACGGCCAACCGGGAGAACGCCGTCTTTCAGATATCGGATATAAGATTCCATCCAGGTTTCTTCTTGGATAATGGGCAAAGCTTCTTCGACAACTTCAATGCTAGGTGTCTCCAGATATTCAATGTAGGTTTTGCCCATGGCACTATCGACCGAGGTAGCTAGTCGGGCTAGCATATCGGCTCTGGCATTTTCACCTCTGGGTATATAACTGATGGCGAAGTGATCCAATAGAGGAATTAATAGTCTGACCTTGTTCAGATATTGGAACATAATAGGGTCCCGAGCTTCATATTCCCCTGCCACTTGGGCGGAAATAAGCTGTGAGTCAGTGAAAACCCGGAGACTCTTGATCCCATCCCGTGCGCTAGTTTGATTCCAGTCAGTAAAGCCTCATATTCAGCTTGATTATTAGTGGCTTCAAAGAGGAAACGAAGAGCATACTCTAGTACTGCGCCTTCTGGGCTAGAAAGAATGAGGCCAGCTCCGCTACCCTGTGAGTTAGAGGCTCCATCGACGTGGAGGACCCATGCCTCATGATCTTCCTCCTCGGATCTAAAAGGATCCGGGGGTTTCTTCTTGATATGGCTCAGACCAGGTGCATTCTACTAAGAAATCAGCCAAGACCTGGGATTTCAAAGATGCTCTGGGTTGAAATGATAAGTCGAATTCCCCCAGTTTGATGGCCCACTTGGCTAACCGGCCAGAAGTGTCGGGCCGTGATAAAATAGCTCTGAGAGGTTGATCAGTGAGGACGACTATGGGATGGGCTTGGAAATAGGGTCTGAGTCGCCGAGCGGAAACGAACAAAGCGAAGATGACCTTCTCCGCTTTAGAATATCTCTCTTCCGCACCATGAAGTACCTTGCTGGTATAATACACAGGTCGTTGAACGGCGTGGTCGCCGACACGTACCAAAACGGAACTAACGGCTTCCGAAGAAGCCGCCAGATAAAGGAAGAGCTTCTCTCCATCCTCCGGCTTGGATAACAGAGGCGGTGTGGATAAGAACTCCTTAAGTTCTTCAAAAGCTTGTTGACAATCATCTGTCCACTCGAAGCCATCTGCTTTACGCAAGACCTTGAAGAAAGGTAAACATCTTTCAGCTGATCTGGACAGAAATCGGCTTAATGCTGCTATCCTCCCGGTGAGTTGCTGCACCTCCTTCTTACACATAGGCCGTCTCATGTTGAGAATGGCTTGAATTTTCTCTGGGTTTGCTTCAATCCCTCGCGGGTAACTAAGAAACCCAAGAATTTTCCTGCCGTAACTCCGAATGCACATTTGCGGGGGTTGAGCTTTATTCTATGGAGCCGGAGGTTGTGGAAAGTTTCTTGTAGGTCGGCGACATGATCGGTGGCACAGGTGCTCTTTGTCAACATATCATCTACATATACCTCCATGTTTCGGCCGAGCTGGTTTTTAAAAACTTTGTTCATCAGCCTCTGATAGGTAGCTCCTGCGTTCTTCAACCCGAAGGGCATTACTTTATAACAATAAATGCCCTTCTCGGTAATAAAAGAAGTATGCTCTTCATCTGAGGGTCCAATTTTATCTGATTATACCCTGAGAAGGCATCCATGAAACTAAGAAGTTCATGACCGGAAGTCGAATCTACTAGCTGATCGATCGGGGTAATGGAAAACTGTCCTTAGGACAAGCTTTATTTAAATCTGTGTAGTCGATGCATATCCTCCATCCTCCGCTGGCTTTCCGGACCATAACCACATTGGCTAGCCAATCAGGATATCGGGCTTCTCGAATATGACCGGCCATGAGCAGTTTGTCAACCTCTTCGTCAATGACCTTATGCCGCTCAGGAGCAAAACTCCTTTTCTTCTGGCGGACAGGGCGGCAGCTTGGATTAATATTAAGCTGATGAGTAATTACCTCCGGAGGAATTCCGACCATATCCGTTATTTTCCAGGCGAAGACATCCGCATTCATTGATAAGAAGGCTAGGAGTTGATCCCGGACATCAGGGAGAAGGAGCTCACCGATCCGCACGATTTTAGTGGGATCATCTCCCAGAGGGTAAGATATCAGAAGCTCCGCTGGCTCTCCTCTCCGCTCAACCTCCCTGGGGTCAAATGACTCGGCAACCGGAGGAATATCAGCCATCTGGGGACTAGGGGCTAAATGATAGCAAGGTCTGACCGAGTCTACCTCTCCGTGCATCACACCGACTCCTTGCTTGGTAGGGAACTGCACCAATAAGCGCTTAGTAGATATAATTGCATCTAACATATTCAAGCCGGGACGGCCAAGAATGGCGTTGTAAGCCAGGGGGACCCGAACTATCAGAAAATCCATCATAACCGTGCTTTGACATGGCAGCGATCCTGCCGTAGCTGGCAGAGTAATCTCGCCCTCCACCCGGATGGAGTCTCCAGTGAAACCAACTAGAGGGACGGCTACGGGCCGAAGAGAATCCAGAGATAGACTCATCCGAAGAAATGCATCATAAGTAAGGACATTAGCGGAGCTCCCACTGTCTATTAAGATTCTTTTTACAGGATGTCTAGCGATCGTCATTGAAACGACGACGCTATCATCTTTTACAATATTACTCCCCGCTATATTTCCCTCAGGGGGGATTACATCATCTAATCCTTCGACTCCCCTTGGTCTCTTGGAAGATGAGGCTTTTCCGTGGGAAATCATGCCCACCATCTTTTCTGTTGGGGTGTTGTCAATGCTGGCTTGAGCAGGAGGAGGTCCCATTAAAGCTGGTATGGGAGGAGCTTCTTTTTTCTGTATATATTGCCCTAGATATCCTCTCTGAATTAGCTCCTCGATGGCCTGCTTCAAGTTCCGGCATTCTTCAGTATCGTGGCCATAATCCCTGTGGAAACGGCAGTAGCGACTTCTGTCGTGGACAGTGCCCTTCTTCAACAGGGGCGGACGCCGCAAATAAGGCTCGTTTTCAATCTCCATGAGGATGTGACTCCGAGGGGCTAAGAGAGGTGTAAGATGGTCCTCCCTGAGAGTCTGGTTCTTGCGGCGGTCAATCGGCCGGTGCAAGAGCTCAGGCTTCTTGGGGGAGGTCCGATCAACTCTGGGCGAGCGGGTCTTTTGCTAGCCCTCCCTTGCGCACCTCTCCTGGATGAATCAGCTTCGTCGGCGCGGATGTACTTCTGCGCGCGGCTCAGGAGATCAGCATAAGAAGAAGGAGGTCTTTTGTCCAGAGAATAAGTAAAACGGGAGGGTCGGAGCCCCGTTTTAGAGCCAAAGTGGCCACAGCGTCCTCAAGATGATAAACCTCCAGGGCCGCTACTTTGAAACGGGTTATAAAATCTTTCAAAGATTCTCCTCCTGTTGCTGCACAGAGAATAAGCTGTCTGCCACTCGAGGGATTTTACGACAGGCGTCGAAGTGAGCCAGAAAGGATCTCTCCAATTGTCGAAAAGAGTCGATGCTTCGTGAGGGCAGACGAGAATACCAAACACAGGCCGCCTTACGGAGGGTGGCTGGGAAGGCAATGCATAAGAGGGCGTCTGTTGCTCCTTGGACTTGCATGATAGCTTTATAGCTTTCCAGATGATCTAGGGGATCAGTGTGCCGTCATAGGGGTCAAGTTGAGAAATCGAAACCTCCTTGGAATGGGCTCTTCCATAATCCGCCGAGTGAGAGGAGGGCGGGTGTCGTAATCCGACCCCGGACTGATTATTGATTCTCTGACTGAGCTCTTCTAGCCGACGGTCTTGCTCTTCAAGACGCTTTTCCATTCTATCAGTCATGCCTCCTCCGGCTGGTTCAGGAGAACTGGAAGGAGCTCGATGGCGCCACCGGCGATGCTCTGTATAAGGTTCCTTCCCCCGTCGTCGTCCGGCAGGCGGACTGCTGGGGGAATGGGACAAGGAGCGCGAGCCGTCGTGGAGACTTTGGGATTGCCGCCTTCCTGGGGAATAAGGACGGAGAGGCTTTGTCGGAGGGGATCTTCCTCGAGCTGATTGTCGGCTAACAGGAGTAGCCGACCTAGGCGATAGAGGTTGCTCGAGCCGTTGTGGGATTCCTCGAGAGTGTCGTTCTTGCAACTGTTGAACCATCCCCACGAGAGTCTGGACCTGCTGAGTGAGGATCAGTAGTGGGTCTTGAGGAATAGCCGGAGTCGGCAGTGGTGAAGGAGCCGGAGGGTTCGATTTCACCGGCTGAGAAGGGCCAAGAGTTGTGAAATCATGATTGGAAGGCGAAAGATGCCCCCCAGACCAATCAGTGGGATCTTCTTCCAGAGATCTGGAGCTCATCTTCGTGGAATCGTAGAACAGGCGTATCTCACTGCTCCGACGACAATCTTCCCTTACCTGGCGCGCCAATCTGTTGATGCTGGATCATCAGATCCCTCTATTGTTATGAGATCTCTTTAGAAGAAGCAAAAAAATCCCCTTCTGCCTCCTCTTTCCCCCCTTTTATCCCCTTCTTTTTCCTATTTTATTATTTATTTTTTTTCTTTTTTTATTCCAGAAGTCCACGTGTTGGAGAAGTGTTTATCTTTTATCTTTCTTGCTACGTGGTCATTCGGTGATAATTAATAATAAGGATATTAAGAAACTTATTCACGAAGATAAGGATTTTCATGATGACCTTGATTATCCCAAGGGAATGTCAGGGTTAGTGGGGAAGTCAGAGTCAGAGAAAGGTATCTGGCTCCAAAATAGAGGTTCAATGTCTCTTTTTTCCTGGATAAACGGCGGTGTTTCAGTGCTTGTCTTGTTCGTATCATTTAAGGCGTTATGATGTTTAGCATTTCTTGATTTGAGGGCCCTCTAGGACTGGGGGCCGCCCAGGACTGGTGGCCGCCTAGGACTGGGGGCCGCCCAGGTCTGGGGGCCGTCCAGATTCAGGGGGCCGTCCAGGATTGGCGGCCGCCCAGGACTGGTGGCCGCCCAGGACTGGGGGCTGCCCAGATCTGGGGGCCGTCCAGACTCTGGGGGCCGTCCAGGACTGGCGGCCGCCTAGGTTCGGGGGCCGCCCAGGCTCTGGGGGCCGCCCAGGACTGGGGGCCGTCCAGGGCTCTGGGGGCCGCCCAGGACTGGGGGCCGCCCAGACTCTGGGGGCCGCCTAGGTCCGGGGGCCGCCTAGGTCCGGGGGCCGCCCAGACTCTGGGGGCCGCCCAGGTCCGGGGGCCGCCCAGGACCGGGGGCCGCTCAGGCTCTGGGGGCCGTCCAGGACTGGAGGCCGCCCAGGGCTGGGGGCCATCCAGACTCTGGGGGTCGTCTAGGACTGGGGCCGCCCAGACTCTAGAGACTATATATTATTATTCTTTTGACTGTTCCATTTATTATCCATATCAAATAGCATTAATCAAGAAGATGGAGATTGTTAGCATTAACTCGAGAGTTTCAAAGGGTTGTCTAATTACTGGATGATAGCTCAATAAATTGCTGGTATTGATTCATCCATCAAAGAGACATATACGCTCTCCACTTACTCTTGCACTTAAATAAAAATAAAAGATATAACTTTTTCCCATAATAAGGTGGGAGATAAAAGGTCATCATGAAACTCCCATCATTTTTCATTAAAATGATGCAAATTAATAGCAGCTCAGTATAGCTCATGTTAAAATCGATGTAGTTTGGCACTGAAATATACCTCTAGTAAATGGTATGGTATAAATTTTCGTTTGTCTTTGAAGAGTTAAGACAGCTTTTGCAAACTTAATTCCCTTTATGGTCTCTACGAAGAAGTAATCTATTCTGAAAAATGTTTTGGTGGCTAAGTTTTCATTTGGCTCATGACATATGTGTACTTCATGGACGAACGTGCTATCCATGGATGTGCATGTGCATGTGCATATGCCTTGCCTTCTATGAATTTTCTTAATGGTTTTTGGGAAATATTTAGTAGTTTAGATTATAATTTTAACTGTTATATAACAGGAGCAATTGGTGACATGTTTCTGAGAGTAGGTACTATGGTAAGCCATATACTCAAAAGTAAAATTGTGATAGCTCTGTTTCATGCTCCATTATATCATGTAGGAAGAAATGATATATTGACATCAAAATCTCAGAAAAAGAAAAAAAATGCATAAATATCTAGAAAAACCTACTTCATAGCCTTGTAAGACATTGGGCTAAAGTGAAAGATATATTAAAAGAGTGAGGACAATAAACACCATTGGAAACAATTGCATTTATTTTTCTGCAATGGCTGATGGTTACGAGCGAGTTAGTAATATGTCTATTAAAATTTGGAAACTTTCAAGATATATTAAAAGAGTGAGGACAATAAACACCATTGCAAACAATTGCATTTATTTTTCTGCAATGGCTGATGGTTACGAGCGAGTTAGTAATATGTCTATTAAAATTTGGAAACTTTCATATCTCGATGTTATTAATATTTGTGAATTTTAGAATGGCCATGCACATCTCCTTCGTTCTTGATGAAATGACATCATCTCAATGCAGATTTTATGTATTTCTTTGATTAACTGCTTTCCATTATCTTCCATTCAAAAGAGAATGCAGGACAAGACTATGTAACTAGGCTGAAACTAAATTGCTGCTCATTTCTGCTTGAAAATAACCTTGTAATTAGCATGTTTTTTTTGGCAATACGTCTATGTATGTGGGCGAAAAAAAAAGAGAGGCAATTATTTTTTGTGGAAGTGAATTATGTTTATAACATTTTCCAAGGACAAGATAATTAGATAAAGTAGTCCTAAAGCGGTATATGGTGGATTAAGTTTGATAACAAAATACAAGTGGATGGGACAAGTCTTCTTGTTATTATCATGGTATTCGTTTGACTTGTGTTGAAGTGTTTCCCATTATTGTGCGGATAGTGTGTAATGCAGTTAGAATATTATTTAAACTTTAGGTCATACTACCAATTGTTATTTGAAGTATTTGGGATGAATCTTTTTGCATGTATCTTCCTAAGACCTCCATTCTCTGTTAACACATGGCTATATTGTTTGGTATGCTGCAAAGAACCTCAGATGCCAAATATTGATGTTCATTTTATTAATCTAACAGGTGCCATATTGTGCAAAGAATGCAAAGGAACAGGGGTGAATTCTGTCGATCACTTCAATGGCCAATTCAAAGCTGGTGGATTATGCTGGCTCTGTAGGTATGCAATAAAAGAAATTTATGATGCCAAGACCTCCTTCTTATTTTTTTTTCAGTTTATCCATAGTATTTCATATTGAAAGGGTTGTTGATTTCATCTACTGTTCAAGATTGAATTCAACAGCTTATGCATAAAAACAGAGATTGAGCTTTATAATGTTGTCAGACTCTCTGATTTCCTTTCCAAGGTAATTACAATGCTATATATGTTTATTAGCATAATGTTGTCATGCTCCAAACCCATCATCCGTGCTGGGCTCGTGACATGGCTGCATAATCCCCAAGGGCCTCGTCACAAGCCTATCCTTGGTGATGGGTTTGGGGTGTGACAAATGTCAGCCATTTTTTATAAAAATATCAATAGCAAAAAAGCTTTTGTTTAACTTCTTTGGCTAATTAAGTTGCCAGATCATTGGCTCTAGTCAAATGTAATTGCTCTAATGTGTTCAAAACAAGTAGTGTGTTGATATTATACATTTATCCTGCCAATCTCTAAGGTCTGGAGCTACATCTCCACCCATTTAGTAGCACAATAGGAGGTGCCACAATCAAAACCGAGATTGTGATACCTTAAATTTAATTCCACATTGGATGAAAAAAAAAGTGCTTTGTGCTTATAACTTAAGTTTACTTACTATTCATTAACTTTCACTCGAATTTTTGGGTCATGTGGTTTTGGCCTGCTAAAGGAATTAATTGGACCAGTAGGTGGGATAAGGGTGTTACAAATGGTATCAGAATCGATTTGAGTATGCAGAAGTTAGTGGGAATGAGAAAAGGGCTACCCATGGGAGGATAGTAGAGTGTTGCCATGGTGTGGAGCAGATAGTGGTAGAGTCTTGGCATGGTGTGGAGCCATCCTTGCAATACCAACAATCTGGCTCGGAGTTAGATTCTGTCTAGCTTGTGGCGTGCGATAAGGACGTCATATTATGAGGAAGGGAGATTGTGGTACCCCAAATTTAGTCTAGCATTGAATGGGAAAGAAATGTGCTATGTGCTTATCACTTGCTACTTATTAACTTCCACTTGAGTTTTTGGGACACGTGATCTTGACCTGCTAAAGGAATTAATTGGACCAGCAAATGGCTTGGGGCATTACAGAGATATTCTTTTGTCATATATCTCTCTCTCTCACATGCACAACACTTAACAAGGTTTGTAGGTCTGTTTAATTAAGTATATACCTAATTGGGTGAAAGAAGCATGGATTCCCTTCGAACATTTTTAACTTCTCTGTCAGCAGCTGATTTCTTATTTTTATAACTGTCAAGATTAAACTTAGGCTTAACATATGTTGAGTACCCACAAAAATGAAGCATTGCATTACCAATTATACTACCGTATTGTATTTCTCATTCGTTGGTGTTAATGCATCACCACCAACATAGGCTTTTAAGACAATGTGGAAGTTATTGTCGGAGGCCAAGTAAACTGGGTTAGGGCAGTGGCGTCTTAATATATTTGATTAAATTGGATGCCATGTTCTGGACTAGATTTGTTACCTTGTACAATAACTCTTTGATCCAGTTTAAATCACCAGATGCTTTAGAGTTGCATGGCAAGCTTAATGCGTTGTGTCATACCCATTGATTCAACAACCATGTGACCTCAAATATTTAGACATCGCATGCAAGTCTTGCCTGTGCATCAAACATTCCGTATCGATCCACTTCTACACTTTCAAGATTCCAAATGTTGCAATTTTCCTAGGAATAATTGTATATCTGACTGCACTGGTTGAGGTAAAAAAATTAATCTGCAGCCTAGTTAGTTGCTTCCAATGCTTATTATGCTTTTTTTTTTTTTTTTTTTCCCAGAGGCAAGCGGGATATCTTATGTGGGAATTGCAATGGTGCAGGCTTTCTGGGTGGCTTCATGAGCACCTTTGATGAGTAGTGGTTCTTAAAGATGTTTTATATTTTCACATGTTCCTTTGACACAAGGGAATTTTATATATGTTGTGTTCCATTCTGAAAATGGATGCTTCTGTTGTTCGGCATCATGTTTTTGTAGGGTTGGAATTACTCTGTGTAAAAATTTCAGAACAGTGGTGGCAGAATGTTTCAACTAAAGATATAACAAGCTTCCAGCCTACCCATAATTTCAAGCTAGTGATGCAACTTCGAATGATGCGTTATGCTTTCAAGCAAATGCAACAAATAGATAGCATTTACGTTCACTCCCATGGTAGTTTTGCACATGGAACCGAGGAGAGTTTGTAATTAAATTCCTAGTTTCTGATGTGAGCTGGCCATTGAAATCAACCAAGAAAAGGCTGATGAATATCTTGATGGGAAAGAATCTGTGTACGAGCAAATACTAGCAGACCGTAATACGCAGCGGAATAATAAATAAAAATGCGCAAACCACACAATCACAGAAACATCAAGATTTATGTGGAAAATTCCTTCAAGATAAAGGAAAAAAAATCACGGGCAAGCCAGAGAAGAAGATCCACTATAAAATAATAAATATTCAAGTCTCAAAGTTCCTTGCCAGAACTTGAGAAATAATCACAAGAGAATAATAGGGATATAAGGATTACGTCCCCGAAAAATATGGTCTTTTGCGTTACCTCCTTATTTTCTTCCCTTCTCTTCTTCTTCTTCTCTTCTTCTTCTTCTGCAGCACCTTCACGTGATTCCTGGAGTGGAAGTCCTCCCACGTAGTTAAGCACCAAGCAGCAGCCCTTCCTTCTCTTCTCCTAGCAATCCATGCTCCTAGAAAAAAGAAATACCTGCTACATGCTTCTTCTCTTTTTTCATACGGCTGCTCCTTAAAAATAGAAAACCAAAAAAGGAAGGTGGCTACTCCTTTTATAAAAGAGAGAGAACAAATCCTGGTGGGAAAAAGGAGTAGCGCTCCCTTTTGCCCTAATGGGCTGAATAGGTGGGCCATGGGCCCAACAACCTCCCCCTTCAGCCCATAAGGGAGGCTGTCTCATGCTTCCTTAGTGTGAAATCATGCCGACCAGCTGTCGGCATATCTCTTGCCTTTCTTTTGATAAGGTCTTTGTCAACATGTCTGCCCCATTTTCATCTGTGTGAATTTTCTGAAGCTGTAACTGCTTCTCTTCAAACACATTTCGAATCCAGTGGTATCTCACATCTATATGCTTTGACTTGAAATGAAAAGTTGGGTTCTTGCACAAGTGGATGGCGCTCTGGCTGTCACAATGTACCACATAATTTTTCTGTTTCAATCCCAATTCATGTAAGAATTCTTTCATCCACAGCATCTCCTTACAGACCTCGGTAGCAGCAATATATTCTGCCTCTGTGGTAGAGAGAGCTACACACCTTTGCAATCTGGATTGCCATGACATAGCTCCCCCTGCAAAAGTAAGTATGAAACCTGATGTGGACTTCCTTGTATCAATATCTCTCGCTATATCTGCATCTGTGTAACCAATCAGCACAGCTGGACCACCCCCAAAGCTTAAACAAACTTTGGAGCTTCCTCTGAGATATCTAAAGATCCACTTCACTGCTGCCCAATGCTCTTTCCCTGGATTTGCAAGAAATCTGCTAGCAACACCCACTGCATATGCGATGTCTGGCCTCGTACATACCATCGCGTACATCAAACTTTCGACTGCTGAACCGTAAGGAACCTTCTTCATTTTCTCCTTCTCCTCATCACTTGAAGGACTTTGCTCTGAGCACAACCTGAAGTGACCTGCAAGAGGAGAACCAACTGGCTTTGCATTGATCATACTGAACCTATCCAATACCTTCTCAATGTACTTTTCCTGTGACAACCATATTTTCTTGATTCTTCTATCACGGGAAATCTGCATACCCAGTATTTGCTTTGCTGGTCCCATATCCTTCATTTCAAATGAATTGCTTAGCTCCTTCTTCAACCTGTCAATCATAGACATATCTTTCCCAAGAATAAGCATGTCATCAACATAAAGTAGGAGTATGACAAAATCCTCACTAAACCATTTGATATACACACAATGATCTGAAGCCATTTTTTTGTATCCATTTTCAGCCATAAATGAATCAAATTTCTTGTACCACTGCCTTGGAGCTTGCTTCAGCCCATATAAGCTTTTTTTCAATCTGCAGACAAGATTTTCTTTACCTTTGACTTTGAAGCCTTCTGGTTGCTCTATATAGATTTCCTCCTCCAAATCACCATGAAGAAAAGCTGTCTTCACATCTAACTGCTCAACCTTTAAGTCTAGACTAGCAGCAATACCTAGAGCAACACGAATTGAAGACATTTTAACAACAGGAGAAAAAATCTCTTCAAAGTCAATACCTTTCTTTTGACCAAAGCCTTTCACAACCAATCTGGCCTTGTACTTTGGTTGAGAACAATGCTGTTGAGTCTTTAACCTGAAAACCCACTTGTTCTTTAAAGCCTTCCTTCCTCTTGGTAGTTCCACTAAATCATATGTGTGGTTCTTCTGTAAGGCATCCATTTCTTCCAGCATACCTACTAACCACTCCTTTTTCTGCTCACTTTCAACTGCCTCCTGGTAACATTCTGGTTCACCTGCATCAGTAAGCATTATATATTCATCTGTAGAATACCTTTTGGAAGGTTGACGTTGTCTGATAGATCTTCTCAGCTGAGGCTCTGTAGGAGGTTGCTCCTGATCTCCTTCCTACTCAACATGTCCTACAGGTGAGTTAATACCTGCTCCTGCACTATTTTCTTGCACATCTCCCCTATCACCCTGATTTACTAAAGGAGTAACTGGATCACAGTCTGTTAATCCTCCTGCAGAAGACTTGACTGACACCTCCTTCTTGAAGTCTTGAAGGGTTTGATCTTCAAAAAATACCACATCTCTGCTTCTGAATACCTTCTGCTTTTCTGGATCCCAAAGTCTATAACCAAACTCATCATGTGAGTAACCAAGCAAAGCACATTCTTTTGTCTTACCATCCAGCTTGGACCTCTCAATGTCTGGAACATGTGCAAATGCACGACAACCAAACACTCTCAAGTGCTTATAAGAGACATCTTTTCCTGACCATACACGCTCTGCAACATCACCATCTAGAGCTGTACATGGTGACAAGTTTATTACATCAACCGCTGTCTTCAATGCCTCATCCCAAAATCTTTTAGGTAACTTGGACTGTGAAAGCATACATCTGATCTTTTCCATGATGGTGCGGTTCATTCTCTCTGCAATTGCATTATGCTGAGGAGTATCAGGAACTGTCATCTCATGTTGAATGCCATGTGATCTGCAATAATTATCAAATAACCCTGTGTACTCACCACCATTATCTGACCTTATACATTTCAGTTTCTTTCCTGTCTCTCTTTTAACTCTGGCATGAAACTCTTTGAAGACATTAATAACCTGATCTTTAGTCTTCAAACCATAGACCCAAACTTTTCTAGAAAAATCATCTATAAAAGTGACAAAATAAAGTGCACCACTGATGCCTGGAATATTAACGGATCCACTAGGAGTTTTTGTCCTCAGAGGACTACAAACATCTGTATATATACGATCCAAAACATGCATTTTTCTAGATAAAGCAGGACTAACAAAAGAAACTCTATGTTGCTTGCCAACCAAACAATCAACACATGGGTTCAGATGTACACCTTTGAAGTCTGGTAGAACTTCTTCCTTGGAAAGAACTTGCAGCCCCTTCTCACTCATGTGTCCCAGTCGTTTATGCCACAACTCCATGCTGAAGTTGTTCTCTGTAACATTCAACTGTTCACCATAAGCTTTAGCCTGCAACCTGTATAAAGTGTGACATTTCTTCCCACTGGCTACAACAAGTGAACCTTTACTGAGCTTCCATTGCCCTTTATGAAATCTGCTATCAAAATCTTCATCATCAAGTCTTCCAACTGAGATTAAATTTAGCCTCAAGTCAGCTACATGCCTTACATCCTTGAGCACCAACTTACAGCCAAGATTGGTCTTCATGTGGATGTCACCCATGCCAATGATGTCTGCTGTGCCTTGATTTCCCATCTTGATAACACCAAAATTTCCAGTCTTATATGTAGAAAAAAACTCCCTCCGTGGTGTAGCATGATAAGAAGCACCTGTGTCAATCACCCACTCATGATTCTGACACTCACATGAGAAGATATCATCAGAAGTAGACAAAATCAAATAATCATCACTCTGCACAGTAGCTGTGATATTCTCCTTTGACTCTGTATCCTCCACTTCTTTTCCTTTTTTCTTACTCTTCTTAGGCTTCTTACACTGATTCTTGTAGTGCCCTTTCTCACCACAGTTATAGCAAGTAATATCTTTTCTTGACCTTGATTTGCTTCTACCCTTGTATGAATTGTCTCTATTTCTAGACTTTGACCGTCCTCTATTCTCTGAGACAAGTGCATGTGAATCAATCTGAGAAGTTGCTGAATTTTTCCTTCTTAACTCCTCATTCAACAAACTGCCTGTTACTTGACTCATGGTGATAACACCGTCTGGTGCAGAATTACTGAGGGAAACTACCAGTGTCTCCCAACTTTCTGGCAATGAACTGAGAAGTAACAATGCCTGCAACTCATCATCAAGAGACATTTTCATAGAGGACAACTGGTTATTAATACTCTGCATTTCATTCAAATGCTCAGCAATAGAAGCACCCTCTTTATATTTCAGATTCACTAGTTTTCTGATCAAGAAAGCCTTGTTGCCAGCTGTTTTTCTCTCATATAAACTTTCTAACTTTTTCCAAAGAGAGTTTGCAGAAGTCTCAGTGGAAACATGGTGAAAGACACTATCATCCAACCATTGCCGAATAAAACCGACTGCCTTCCGATCTAACATGATCCAAGCATCGTCTGTCACTGTAGCGGGCTTTGCTTTGACCCCTTCTAAAGGTCCATATAGATCCTTGCAATATAAGAGGTCCTCCATCCTTGGTTTCCATATCATCCAATTGTTTCCGTTCAGACTGATCATGCGGGAAACATTACCGGCCTCCATGCTCGCACACAAAAAAAAAATTCATAGGCTCTGATACCAGTTGATGGGAAAGAATCCGTGTACGAGCAAATACTAGCAGACCGTAATACGCAGCGGAATAATAAATAAAAATGCGCAAACTACACAATCACAGAAACACCAAGATTTACGTGGAAAATCCCTTCAAGATAAAGGAAAAAAAACCACGGGCAAGCCAGAGAAGAAGATCCACTATAAAATAATAAATATTCAAGTCTCAAAGTCCTTTGCCAGAACTTAAGAAATAATCACAAGAGAACAATAGGGATATAAGGATTACGTCACCGAAAAATATGGTCTCCTGCATTACCTCCTTATTTTCTTCCCTTCTCTTCTTCTTCTTCTCTTCTTCTTCTACAGCACCTTTGATTCCTAGAGTGGAAGTCCTCCCACGTAGTTAAGCACCAAGCTGCAGCCCTTCCTTCTCTTTCCCTAGCAATCCATGCTCCTAGAAAAAAGAAATACCTGCTATATGCTTCTCCTCTTTTTCCATACGGCTGCTCCTTAAAAATAGAAAACCAAAAAAAGAAGGTGGCTACTCCTTTTATAAAGAGAGAGAACAAATCCTGATGGAAAAAGGAGTAGAGCTCCCTTTTGCCCTAATGGCCTGAATAGGTGGGCCATCGGCCAACATATCTTACAGACGGGGAGCGCTAAGGAGAGATTATTCTTCACCTGTTCGGAACTGTTGACGTGGACCTGAAGATAACTGCCAGTGGAGCGGAGTTTGCTAAAATCGTTCAGAAAATTCTTGAAAGATTGCGGCCGCATCGCCATCTTATAAGATGCAATATGACTGCAAACGAGCAGCAGCGCAATACCTGTAACTCGGTTGTCTGTATTCATTAAAGAAGGAAATATTTGAAGTGTATCGTGTGATTCTCGAGATAATTTACACCACGCAAGGTTTCAGTATGTTGCGTAAGGCCTGAGAATAAAATCAAACTAATCAATGATCTGGGCCATTTATTCACAATAATAATATCTTTAAAGAAACATATGACGACGCAGCCATGTATCAATGCTAAAACAAGAATAATGGAGACCTTTTTTCTTCAGTAACAATATTAGATAAAATCGAAGTCCTAGGAAGAGTTTGCACCAGTTGAGATGAAAATTTATGATCTTAATTAAAATATCTATAGCTTGATTGTCTTCCTTTGAACCGAAATTGAATTTCAAACCGGTCTACACCTCCATACGGAGGTGATTCTCCGGAGGAAGGAGTGATTTAAAGCATGAACTGTTGACTCGCAACAATCAAACTCAGTTCTCCTCCATCATGATTCTTTGGTTGTTAGTAACGAAGTAACGCAGAGCCAACTCGTATGCAGAGAAGATGGCCCCATTGACAACGAAGGCCCGGGTGACGGCAGTTCCCAATCCTCGCCACAGCACTGCAATGCCTTCCTCTTGCACGCTCTTCCGGAGGCAATCGACGATGCCGCGGTATTTTGGTGGTGGTTGGTCTCCCCGAGGCTCCGACTGTGCCTGAAGTCTGGATTTCACCACATCCAAAGGGTAGCAACAGACCCAACTGGCCACTCCCGCCAACCCCCCGGCGACGAGCATTGTCCCCAGGGTTTCCTGACCACTTTTCCGGCAGCCAGGGTGAAACTGCTCTCTTGCATACTCGTAGGTCCAGAAGTAGACCCCATGCGCAGGCGCATCACGGAGCACGGTGATGGGCAGGCCACGGTATAAGCCTCGAATCCCTTCTTTCTGAAAATTTCCTTGGCCGTGCCCACTGGTCCCAGCCGATTGCTTCCATGATGCTTGCTCCCTATCATCCTCACTTGAAGCTGTATCTTTACAAGCTCCACTGGGCTTAACAGCAAACTCTGAAGAGCACCCGTTCCGACTCCAGCTAATGCAACACTTCTGTATGATGGAGGCTCGTTCATGTGGTTTGCATCGAAAGCTCTTGACAGGACCGCAAACACCTGGAAGACCATAGCGTTCTGCAACAAATGGATAAAAGTGAATCGGAGACGGCATCTTGATGGCCCGTATTCTTTTCTACTAAATAGTCATGCTGAAAGAGTGCATTATAAAAAGGATGTATGGGGTTCCAAATGCCAAGACTTTGCACTTTATTCAGTCTAAAGATGGCAAAATTTATGAGGTCATTTTCAACTCGTTGCTATCAGAGATTGCAATGGTTCCCTGTACATGCTGTTCTATCATCTTCATAGCTTTGACAACCTAAAAACTAACCCGGAGAAATCAAGCATAAAGAGCAAGTTTTCATGGCAATTATAAGATTATGCGAACAGGTTAACAAATAATAACAGCCATGCTGCTCCAGATTTTTATGATTAGATATGAAGTAATAGTTCTATCTGGATGCCTATTTCAGTAGGTACCCACAAAAATCTAAGCTGTTTTGCAACGTCATGGATAACACCAGTGTGCTTGGGTTTCCTCTTATTACTGCATACATGTTCCCCTGCAGAGACCATCTCTCATTTCAAATTGAAACTTTGACATGGTGCTGTCCATAATGAGTCTGTAAATATGAACATCAGAGGCTCTGACAATATTTCATTGTAATATGTCGTAGTTATTGCTTTGAATGGTTTATCAGCATGTCTTTATGTCCAGTAGCACAGTGCTACTGGTTATTTTTACTTCAATTCAGTCTCTCTTTTTTTTTTTTCACCTTTTCCCTCTCATCAATGATATGGAGTCGACAGTTCAATATTTGAGTGCAAATCTATCACCAACTTGCCTCTGGATATAATTCCATGATCCAGGGGAGTTACTCCAAGCATCAAAAGCAGAATGCAAGACAGCACTCAGCATTCTCATCAGCCTATCTCAACTAATAGCCATGGATTTTCTGATTTGCCATCACTGATTAGTATTCCCTCTGTCCCTAATCGACTTGTCAATCTATGGTGGGCACACGAACATCAAGCAGAAACTCTTCATGCAATTTGTAACTTGGAAGCACAAAAACAACATAACTGTTCCAAAGGTTTGCAATGTTCTCTAGAAAGAAAACTATGTCTGTATTCCTGTAATTCAAACTGCTTGTTCTGCGGTGATGGTGCCATCACAAACCAATTCAATTTTTCAAAAAAAGTAACAGCAGATTGCATTTAATGGCATATTGTGTCAAAACAAACAAGTTAGATTGTGTTCATGAAACTGAAAACATAAATAATATTCCTAACTACTCTAAATTTGATCTTCACATGCATTCTTCTCTGCTCAGAGAATCAAGAGGTGGTGCCACTTGCCAGATTCTCTGCGGGAGCCTCTAAAACAACTCTATTGAAAGTTGGTCAACTTTTATAAAATACCACAGGCACAGAATCTAAAGTAGCATATTCCAACCGGGGACAAAGGTGCTGCAGGATCGAGCTTTCCCGTTCCTCGATGTAAGAATCTAAAATTCCAACAAAGACAAAATTGCGGCGTTTCTTTATTTAGGTTCACTTGAATGTGATCCTCAGCATGTTAGTTTTCTTTTGAAAAAAAAAAAAAAAACTAAGTCCAGGAGCCAGAGGATATTCGCTGGGCATCAACATCAGACTGCATGTTCATCTCAGATGCCAGTTCATGAAGCGCTTAAAAACTGTCTTAACAAATGACCTCATAAGTTTTAAGAAGTCCTGTTTCTATAGCACAAAATTTATTACATCAAAATGTAGCAAGGAAGAGTAACTGCACGCAGGCCCTTGCAGAGAAGATGACGGACCACCCACTTCTTCCTTTAGTTAGAAGTAGTTTTTCCATGGTTTCCATGGGTGAGATCAAAATAGTTAAAGAAAAAAAATTTTTTTTTTTCAAGAGGAAAAAAAGGCAAAGAAAAAGTCGACGTTATATAACCAAGGATTTTCAAAAGCAACGCGCACGCCGACATTGATTTCTTTTGGTCATGTCATCCACGTTGCTGCAATTATTCTCCTTTTCCTTTTTCTTTTTCGTTTTAAGAGAGCGAACAAAAAGCTTGATTGCAATGTTTTATCTGAGTGATGAATTGGGGAGAGCTAAGGAAAAAGATTCATGCTGGCAACATAAATATCGAAAATATAATTGCTTAGATTGAATAATGTTATGTCTATTCTAACCTAGTACGGATTATGTCTCTAAAATTTGCCCTTCGCTAGGATCCTTTAATCGATCTTTTTAGAATTCTCCAGAGCAGGGAATCTAAGATAGCATATTCCAACAAAAGCAAATTAGTGTTCGAGATACCTTTTTCGTAAGGACGCGGACCAGCTCTCAGTTCTTTGTTCATTAATTCTCCGTTTAATCATTCCTTTATTCAACGATTCTTTATATTACCTTGGGATTAATTTTTTTTTTTAAAAAAAATCGTACCTTGACTCCTTTCTCGATCGGAAAGGGAAAAAGAATAACGGCAACGGATAGTGAGAGGCGGAACGATCTAGATACCTGGAAAGTGACGGCGGCGAGGGGGGCGCCCATGCCGCGGTAAAGCGCCGCCGGGCCCTCGGAGGCAACGATGCTGCGGAGGAGCCCAACGGCGGAGGCGGAGCGGCGGCCGTGGGAAGAGGCGGGCTGCTGCAGCCGGATTCGGAGGGTGTCGAGGGGGTGTCCGGAGATGACGCCGGCCATGCCCCCGAGCCCTCCCGCCACGAACTCCTTGCCCCAGCTGCTCGCCAAGAACTCCGGCCAGAACTCCATCGCCCAACCATTCCACAGCTCCCCTCCCAACCCCACTTATACAAACAATCCAAATCCAAAACAAATTCTCTTGCTCTCCCTCCCTCTTATATAAAGTGGATAAAAGGTAGAGAGATGCAGCTAGAACTTCCAATCGAGGGATTAGAAGGGGGGGGAGAGATCCGTGGGCGCGATCACGAGGGATCCAATTTGATGGGCTGGGAGGCTCCCGCGCGGTCCAGCGTGGGGCCGGGGCCGCGGAGGAAACGGCCGAAGACTTCTAAGCGCTCTTTTCCCGAGGGCCGCGACATTTGCCACCTAACCTTGGCCACCTCGGGCTCGGCCATTGGCTTCGAGCCCTGGACGGCTTGGCCTCCGGCGTCATGATTTTCTCCGAGAAAAGCAATAAGGATAATATAATAAGGATGAGTTGGAATTTTAGACGTCACCGCAAACAAACAAGGGTTTAACGGGCGCGCGTGAGCGGCGTGACGGGATGGATGATGAGTCGCGTGAGACAGGAGAGCGACGGGACTATTAAGGGCACGTGGGTGACACCGTCTTCGGCGCACGGTTCTGGCATGCTGGCCATAGTTTGAGGAGTTGTCGCTGTCCGAAGAATTTTTATTTTTAAATGCTGTTACGATGAACAATAAAATAATATTAGTATAATTTAAACAACAACATATTTTTGAATCTCATACCTTCACTCAAATATATACGAAGGATGCCGCACTATGGACATTTATAATTATAATAGGTGAAATAGCTAATGTATTGTTCTGATATTAACATATTAAAATTTTCTCACTAGTTATTTTATTAATTTTAATTAATTTTATATAATTAAATATTAGAAATATAATACTTTTATGTTTGGATGTAGGAATAAAACTTGAAGTAGGCCCTTATTTCGGCTTATTTTTTTAAACAAGATGAAAAAAAGAGCGTGAGCCTCAGTGAAATTTTATTTCAGTCAACCCTCCTTATACCCGATTTCTTATTCATGGTACCTCATGGAATAGCTCCTATTCCACTGCAGCTATTCCAGGTGCAACGATGGAATTAAATTAAATAAATTTAATTAATTTATTTATAATGTTATTTAAATAAATTAAATTAAATAAATAAATTTATTTATAATATAATTTAAAATTAAATAAATTTATTAATAGAAAATAATAAATTAAGTATGTTATTTTTTTAATTTATTAATATAAAATAATTTATTAAGTATATTCTTATATTATTTTATTAATAATAATTAATTTATTACCTTATTTATTAATGAATAATAATTTATTCAAGTCATTTTAAAAAATAAAAATTGATAAACCATTTTTATTTGTAGGGGTATCTTTGAATTTTAAAAAATTCTTCATCTATTCCTACTGGAATACGTGCTTATTTCCCATGTCATCCAAACATCATTTGGAATAACACTGCATTAATTACACTGAATAATATGGAATACCAATTTTCATGCAAACAAAAATCTGGAATGACAAGGGGAATAAGCTATTCCTGGAGAATTCGTATTCCTATTTCCAGAATAACTTTTTGACATCCAAACACTACCTTAAAATATAAAGCATTAAATTGTAACAATTAAAAATCTGATAAACAAAATGAATTTTAAATAAATTTAAGGATTTATAAATTTATTGTTAAATAATAGATTAATTGAAGGATGAATTAGTAAATTGGGATAAAGTTTTCATGCATACATTGCAAGGCCAATGAACCATAGGTTTTAATATATGATTATGTTTAAGGCGTTGAAATGAATATTTTTTAGTTAAGTTGTAGTTGATGCTTCAATAATTTTAATTAGTAAATATGAACAGAAATAGACTTATCGTTTAACAATAAGTTAAATAATTTGTTTAGCATCAAATAAGAAAAAAATAGGTGCTTTCAATTTTTTCAAATTAGAATAATACCTTTGTCTTTTAAATTTTATTTTAAAGTTATTCTAATTTTATTTAAAAATGGATAAATTATTTGGTGGGATAAACTTGAATAATTCTGAAATGTGGATTTTATTTGAGTTTATTTACATTTATTTGTTAATTGAGAAAAATCTTAGATATTTGGGAAAGTCATGGAAGAAACAACGAATTTCTTTGATTCCAGTTTCTTTACTATAAAATGCTTGAAATTTCATATAAGTCTAATTCAAATAAATAGGCAATCGGATTGTAAGTGCATAAAGTTTTTATTTATTGAGAGTTCGGTTAATTTAATAGCAAACTTGTTCAAGTTTGACACAACTATGAAATATAATAAATTAGATTGGAGAAATTTTCAAGACTTGGTTAATGAAACAATCTAGATAAAAAAAACTGATATCATCAAAAGGAGAGAGAAGAAGAAACAATAATTTATAAATATAAATTAACTTTTGATGATGCTAACTTATTGAATTGATAGAGTTTTTGATGAAGATATAATGACTCTGATGGAATTTTGTTTTCACAAAAAAATGATTTTTTTAAATTAGAAACTTGACTCGATAAGAGGCTAGTTTTCAAATGATAAAATGGATAAGCGTAAGTACACCATAGAGTTTAGCTCAAGCCCAAATACCTCTTTACGCAACGAGCCAAGCCAATGCTCTATTCAGCTTTATATACGTTTGGTGGCAATGCAAGACTAAAATATATAAAGCTATTTTTTTGCATAGAATAAAACAAGACTAAAGAGGACCAAAAAAAAAAGGAATAAAATAAGATAAAAATAAAATATAATAAAAATTATTCTATGTTTGATGCGGATTATGATAATAAACTAGTTAAAATAATTATTTTTTATAAAAAAGTAATCATTGCAAGTTAAAAATAAAAATATTTTTTGATGAGATGAGTTATCCTTTTTTAAATAGAATTAATCATCTTATGGAATAAAATTTTATTTTATTCTTATAAAAAAAAATATTTTTTATTTTTTAATTCAGCATGCCAAATGGTTCCTTCAAACTCATATTTTTAACTTGGTTGTGGGAATATATTGGTGACTAGAGGTAGGCACTGGGCTAGGCACAGCTCAGTAAACCGTGCTGTGCCGGGCTCAGAAATTTTTTTTCGTTGGTCCACATGGCACGGCCCATGACGAGCCTGGGCTGATCTAGCACGGCATGACCTATGTGGGCCTGAGCCATGCCAGGCACGACCTACTCGATAAAAAAAATTTGTAAAAAAAATATTTTGATAAATTAAAAAATTATTAAAATAAATTTTATTAATATGAAGCCACCTTAATGGTGGGGGGTTTGGCATAGACCCCTACTAGTTTATTAATTTAAAATCAAAATGGTACAGAAGGGAGGGGGCTAGGCCTGACCTCCATAACAGAATACAATAAGAAAGGAGAAAAAAATAGAAAGAAAAAATAAAGATGACTCATTTTAAGTTTTTAAAAATTTAAAAAATAAAAATATATAATTATAAAAATAGAAATGACTCACTCACTGGTTAAGTCATGTCCATCTTTATCTTGATGCCTCACCTCAGCATCCAACCAATCTTTGAAGCAGATAAGCATCTCAACTGTCTCGCCAATCATCCTACTTCTCTTTTCGTTCAGAATACGTCGACCTGCATTAAAAGCGGATTCCGATGCTACTGTGGACATCGGCACAACTAAAATATCTCATGCAATGGCAGACATAACAGGATATTGATTTCTAACACTCTTCCACCAAGCTAATACATCTAGACTTTATATTTGATCTTCATCGTATGCAGAATGAAGATTGTTTCGTAAATAAAATTTCAATTCATTACTTAAAGATGAAGAAGATGAAGAAGATAAAGCATGTGTGTGTCTTCTAATGAATAAAAAATAGATGACGAATGGGATCTAGAAGAAGAAGCAGAGCTTTGAGCAGATATTCTAGATCCACAAATTTTAACATTATATAAACCATAAATATCATTAAGAAGTCGTGTTACCTCATCTTTAGCAGGTTTAGGATTTTGATTCATGTTTTCATAATATTGATCAATTAAAAAAATTACACCATTTAATTTAACTCTAGGATCAAAACAGTAGCTAAGTTATGCAATGGACATATCCTATTCCAATATTCATTCCATTTAGTTTCCTTATTATGTATAATAGGCATTAAAACTTCATGATATCTATATTTTTTAATTTTTTACTAATTACATATGCTTTTTGTAAAAATGAACAAGAAGTTGGATAATAAATACCTGAAAGAACATTTGTAGCATCATAAAAAGTAAACAAAAAATCTTCTAAAATTTTACCTTGATGCCAATTAGCTTCAGTCAATGTAAATCATAATCCACGCTCATTAATATAAGCACTTAATAAGTTCTTATATGAATATGCATAATGTATCATGGTATAGGTACTATTCAAACGAGTTATTACATCAAGTTTAAATTTTTTAAAATGTTTACCATGATCTACACATAATTGTTTAAATTCTTAAAGTCTTAACCTTGAAGCATGAATAAAAGAAATTACATTTCTAATTTTTGAAATAACCTCTTAAATTATGTTCATGCCAGATTGAGCAAAAAGATTTAATATATGGCATGCACATCTAATATGAAATAATTGTCCATCTAAAATGGGATGTAAAGAGTCATTTAATAATGCAACAGCAGGATTATTATTAGATGCATTATCAAAAGTAATTGATATTATTTTATTATTAATATTATATGAGCATGCTGTTTGATAAATAATATTTGAAATTTATTATCCCGAATGCGGAAAATCAAAAGTACAAAAAGCAATAATTCGTTTATTTAATTGCCAATCATTATCAATATAATGAGCAGTAATAGCAATAAAACAGTTACTATCTACAGATACCGACCAAATATCAGAAGTTAAAGAAATTCTAGCAGGTAAATTTGAGAGGCTTTCAGTAAAACTTTGTTTCATTGCTAAAAAGTTTGTCATAGCCACTCTTCTAAAGGTACGGCTACTAGTTCTTCTATAAGCATGTTGTAGGCCTAATTGAACATATCTTTCAAAATTATAAGATTCAGATAAATTAAAAGGTAATTCATCTTGAACTATCCATCTTATCAGTAATTTTCTCTGATTTTCGTGGTTATATGTAAAATTACCTACAAGTGATCCCTCTTGTATATTAAGGATACATTGCTGATGGAAATCATGCATCCTATTAGTCTCTTGATGTCTTTTTAAATGCCCTATTCCTCCAGTACTAGAACAACGGTAAAGTTTTGCACATTTTTACATTTTGCTTTATAGACTCTATCAACCATAATTCTATCGAAATCAATCCAAACATTACTAGTTCTCTTACGAGAAGAGGTTTGACATTCACTGACACTGGCTCTAGAGGGAACTTGGAGTTGGGATTGGGGTTGGGGTCCTTGGGGATTAGTTTTCTCACCCTCAGAAAAGGGTGCATGTTAAAATTACTTTCGTTAAAAGATGTCATATCTAAAATTTTTAATTAATAAATATAAAAAATAAAAACTAACCCACAAAAAGAAATTGAGAAAAGATCAGAGGTGGAGGCGTAGAGCCGAGATTTGTGAGCTTCCTCTTGCGCTCTCGCCTCTCAACAAGAAGTGACCTTGTAGCACTTGACTACTTGCTTGAGCACTTGCCACTTCTAAGAACATTTGCAAACTAAAAATTAAATTGCTAATCTACTCACTTGCTAGAAGAGAGAAATAGTAGTAATAGAGAAGAGTTGGTTTGGTGTGGTAAGAATGAGGAAGAAATGACCTATTTATAGAAGTCCCAATTTTTTTTTTTCAAAAATACCCTTTGATATAGCCGTTATATGGCTGTTGGAAGGGGTAAAATGGTCTAAACTCCTTTTAAAATGGCTATATAGCTGTTAGGGCTAGTGGGCCATGCCAAGGCATGGCGGGCCATGCCAAGCCATGCCAGGCCCGGCACGACTCAGGCCCGGCACGGCCCGTGGACCAAAATGAGCCACGGGCCGTGTTGAGCCTGAAATTTTTTTCACCGTGCCATATGTGGCATGGCCCATTTGTTAATGGACCATGCCAGATACGGCACGGTAATTCTAAAGTCACGATCCACCTACATTGGTGACAAGCCAAGTATAGAAACGAGCCATTCATCGTTTCTACTCTCAAACTACTTGCCCTCCTTGGCTGCCAACTCCTACTTTCTTTTTTAATTATTCTTCTGTGCAATAGAAACTCCTCTAATACCCATTCCGTTTGGGAGTAGGCCGATCACGTGCTTCGATGTTTTAATATAAATATATAACATATGGGATTGAAAGCGCCTTCAAGCTTCTTTGGTTTATCCTATATTTAGTACCATCCATGCAAATAATGGGGCCTTGACCTAGAAACCAATGGACATATTTGAGGTCCAAAAAGAATCCAACCGAATGATTAGCTAGCTATATCCCTCTCTCCAAAAATGCAAGGCAAGTGAAGTCTGCCCAAATTAACATGCTTGTGAACTTTACATCAGTGAGATAACATAGTTTTGAGAGGAATGATGATGATAGTAACAAATTTGTCATGACCATTCCAACACACAAGTAGTTTGTTGGGAGAAAAAAAAGTGGACCTACGTAGAAATGAAATATTGTGACATGAATGGGATAGGATGAATGGGCTACCCTAAATTCAAAACTCAAAATAATGATAATTTGCCCATCCATCTCCAACTTCCCATATCCTATCCCATATTTCCATCCTCACCCTATATTCCACCGAGGCAATAAGTTTCATCCCCCATCTTTAACCTTATTGGGAATGGAGATCTTGGACCCCTTCCTTACTCTGATAACAAACCATATATAAGCTTTGATTATTGTAGCTACATATTTATATGGCATAGTTATATATCCAAATTTAGGATGGCTTTGAATCATGTATATATTTTTTGCTTCGATCCTAACCATAATTTTTTTGGTTTGAATATATACTTTTCGCACCAACCCTAAACTATATAGAGTTTTTGGTTTTCTCCAAAACTCGCTCCGAACCCAATTAAGGCTTGAAAATCCCACCCCAATTAGGTTGAGCAAGAGTGGGTCCCTATCGTATTAGGATAAAATTGTCATCTCTAGTTAAGGCCACTTAAAATTGAACATAGGATAAACTCAAGGTAATTAAGGAATTAGAGAGAAACAAGGAGGCAATAAGTCATGCTCGCTATATTCTAAAGGTTGATAGAGAAGACATAGGAAGTGGTTATCCTTGCAAATCTTAATAAAAGGGAATACACTAGTTAAGGAAGGAGGGGATAACTCAACTTCAATATTAATACACTGGCAAAAAACAGTAAACTCAAGCATTGTCTTCTTTTGGAATTCCATCCTATAAGCAATCCTAATTAGCTTTCTTTTCATTATTTAGCTATTGGTTTGTTTTCTAAAAGAGGCTTGTTTGATCAAGTTCGATGAAATTCACTGTTGATCTTTTTATCATTGCTCTCAAGGGGCGTTTAGTCGCATATAATTTTTTAACCTAGTTTTACTATCATTGATGATAGTTATTATAAGATTTTTCTCCAACTTTTGTAAATAAAAGCTATTCTTTTCATATAAAGAAACTTTTTCTATCTTGAAGTTAACAAAAAAGGTTCTAAAATATCCATTCCCCATTGAGTTATAAGGGTCGTTGATAAGTGAAAGTTTAGAAATGGTTGATGCATCACAAAAGAATGCATTTGACATGGTATGCATCTTCTTATAGAATCTATTGCATCCTATTCATATCAAACAATAATATCTTTGTCTTAATATTTTATAAGCTAAAGCCCTGCCTCCCAAAGTGATTGCCTTAAATCCTTTCATAAACTCTTCAAGCATATATTCTGGTTGAGATGGTCTAGGACAGTCAGATAAGGCAAAGTATAAGATTTCTAAAGAGTACTCTATATATCGAAGTGTATTTAGTTGCCCTTCTTATGATATCTCTTACTTCATGTTTATCTTGAGGGAGAATACCATTTCAAGATAAGAAATTATATGATCCATCCAACTTGGTGCAAAGTTTGTTGGCTAAACATCTCTTTCCTTGGTACCAGGAGTAATTAACTTTTTCAAGTACACAGTTTAGTCATATATAGATCCTAATGAGGCTAGCTTTAATAGTGCATTGGCTTGTTCATTTTATGTTGAAGGAATAGTACGGACTTCAAATTACTGAAAAAGAGATATTATGTTCCTTACCTTCTCCAAATATTTATGCAAATGAAGTTTTTTAGCGTCAAATTCTACTCGGACTTGATTGACTACTAATTATGAATCAATGTTTACTTTGATCCGAGTTAATCTAAACTCCTTTGTTAACCTAAGTCCAGTGATTAATGCCTTATATTCAGCTTCATTATTTAAAAGTACTTTAAATTCAAACATTAAGGCATATGGCATTTTTATACCATCAAGACCAAAAAGAACTATTCCAACACCACTTCACAAGTTATTTGAAGATCCATCTACAAACATTTCCCAACTCAGATCATTTTTATGCATATTCTCTTCCTCTTCCAAAATTTCACAAGCGGTCATTTCTAGTGTATAATCAACTAAAACCCAAGCCTTCATTGCTTATCTTGGTCAGTATTGAATGTCAAATTCACTACATTTGATAGATTATTTATTCAACCAACCAGAAGTATTTGGTTTATGAAGAGTTTTTCTTAAAGATTAGTCAATTAATACCAATATAGTGGGAGCTTGAAAATAAGGTTTTAGTCTTCTTATAGAAAGAATCGAGGTATAAGCAATTTTTTCTATCATATCATATCTTCTTTAAGCACTCTATTAATGTAGTAAATGGGTTTTTGCTGACCTTATTCTTCTCTTATAAGTACCAAGCTAACAACTTGCTCAGAGATAGCCTACTACATGATTAATTCTTTCCCTTCATGGAGATTGGTTAATAGATGAGGTGAATTGAGATATTTCTTCAAATCTTTAAAAGATTTCTGATATTTTTTGGTCCATTGAAAGTTTTAACATTCTGAAGTGCTTAGGAAAAAGGTAAACATTGCTTAACATATTTGAAAATAAAGCAGCTAAGTGCAGCTTCCCAACCAATAAGATGTTGAATATTCTTTATTAACTTGGGTGGAGTCATATTAACAAATACTCTTTTCTTTTTGGATTAGCTTTTATTCCTTGATGACAAACTATAAAAGAGAGAAATTTACTTGAAGTTACCCCAAACTTATATTTGGTCGGATTATATGCTTTATCTTATATTGTCTCAGCACCATGAATACTTCTTCCAAGTTAGTTACATGGTCTTCAATTTTTCACTTTTCACTAATGTATCATCCACCTATGTCTCTATATTTTTGTCGAGTAAATCTTTAGAAATTTTGTTCACTAATTTTTGGTAAGTTGCTTCAACATTGTTCAATTAAATGGCATAACCATATAATGGTACAACTCTTTTTTAGTGATAAATGCTGCCTTGTCTTCATAAGACTTATTCATCTTGATTTAATTGCATCCTGAGAAAATATCTATAAAGTTGAGAAGTTCGTAGTTGACAGTTACATCTATTAGTTGATCTATATTTGGTAGTGAAAAGCTGTCTTTGGATATGCTTTATTATGGTCGATGAAATTTACACACATCTTTCACTTCCCATTAGGTTTTTTTATCATTACTATGTTAGCAAGCCAATAAAGGTAGTATGCTTCTCTAATGAATTCAACGGCTAATAGCTTATCCACTTCTTTTCTTATTACTCTATTTTGCTTAAATGTAAAGTTTCTCTTCTTTTACGAGTAGGTTTGCAGTTTGGATTAACCTTTACCTCATAAACAATGGCTTTAAGATCAATGCTTGGCATATCCGCTATTGACCAAGCAAGCATGTCTGAGTTTTTTTGCAAACTTTTAATAAGTTTATCTTAGATTTGCAGAGGAAGATGTGATCCAATTTAGATTATTTTACTATTATCAGTATCTAATGGTACCTTTTAAAATTCTTCAACTAGCTCAAGATGTTGTTCTTTCTGATCATCTGTAAAATCCAAGTTAGCAATACTCATAGCTTCCATGGTTTGACCTTTGCACAAGGAACCCATTATCTTCTTACTGTTCGAGGAATATTTAAAGGATCTTGTGTTCTTCTTTAAGGTAGTACTATAGCATTATCTTACTGCTGCTTGATCTCTCCTATTTCACTAACTTTCTAATCTTCAAGGAATTTCATGAGGCGATGGTAAGTAAAAATAATAGTCCTCAAAGTATTGAGTCTTGGTTTGCAAAGTATCGCATTTAAGCAGCTAGCACTTTAACAACCATGAAATCTATCGTAATGGTCTTATTGGTTGGTTCCTTTCCCATGGTAAGAGGCAAAGTTAAGATCCTTTTGCTCGGGCGGAGCACTAGTAAAGTTGACCAATGGAGTATCAATATGTCTTAGTTGGTCTAGACTAATTCCTATCCTTTGGAATGCATCCTCTGAGCTGTGGTCTTGCTTTTTATAATCATATGTGAAGATCAATATTGATAAATCAAGCAAGATGGCCTCTTCTGATAAAAAATTTTAATTTTATTCTTTAGCTACCAATGATCCTTTGTATCGTGGCCATGATTATGGTGAAAGTGATAGTACTTGCTTTGATTTTTTTTTTTTTTTTGGTTTAGCTCTCATCTTGCCTTGTATTTAAGGTTATATCCTTCTTTGCTGATCTACATTAATATCTGATCACAAGAAGTATTTAGAAGTATATATTGGTCATACCTTTGGGGAGGAAGTGTTCAAAGTCGAGGTGGGACTTCTTCATATGCTCAAAATTTCTTATGAGATCTTCCTAATTCATAGACTTCTTTTTTCTGAATATTTTCTTTTTATATGAGCTTCCTCTTCCTATTGATGGCCAATGTTTCTTCTACATTAATGTACTTTTTTAGATCGGGTAAGAAGTTTATTTAGGTCTTTTGGAGTTTTTTTGCTAAAGAAAAATTAAAGTAAGAATTTCTCAAACCAATCATCAAAGCAATATAGCAACTAAGGTAACCAAATCTTATTTATATTGCTTCAGAATTGAAACATTATAAAAAATCTCAAATGTTTCATCTACTTTTTTTTGTTTTATTGTTATCAAGGAAACTAAGGTTTGTCTATGTTTTCTGTTGCTCACAAAATGATCAACAAAGATTTTGTTAAATTGATGAAAAGTACTAATCAAATTTTATCTAAGATTTGTGTATCAAGTTGAAGCAATCTTCTTAAGGGTAGCAGGAAATGCTTGACATAGGATAACAATTGGTGTATAATATAATAATATGAGAGCTTTAAAGCTTTCTAGATGATCTACAGGATTAATTACAACTGTAAAGTGTGTATCTTGAACTTTGGAGGAAGAATTGCAATTACTTCTTTAGTGAAGGAAGGTTCAATGGAAAGGTCTAAATCATGAAATATCTCCGTTCTCAATTTTTGAATAAGAAACGTTATCTCTTTAATTTTTTGATCTATTTTCTCAAATCACCAATCCAATTGAACATTCGTTTGAGTTTTTTTGGCCATTATGCTCATCTAAACTTGAATGATGTAGGTGAGCCTTTTTCAAAGAGAGGGCATCTTTATTTTCTGGTTGATCTTGGTGCTTCTTTTGAGATTGGATAAAATTTACCTCCATACTTTGATCCTCCTGCATTTCATTCTCAGTAGACTTGGGCACTGGGTCATACCTGGCATGACATGGCCCAAGCCCATTGGACCGTACAAAAAATCAAACCATGCTGGGCATGGCCCAAAAAAAAATTTCTAGCCTGGCACGGCTCGTGCCCATTTTGGGCCACGAGCCGTGCCAGCCCAGGCCATGCCATGCCGTGCCAGGAACGGCCCCTAACGGCCTTAACTGGGCTGTGCCAGGCACGGGCTGCCATGGGCCAGGCTGGCACAGTCCAGTTATGGCAGTTTATAGCCGTTGAGCCATGGGCCAAGCTGGCACGATCCAGTTATGGCCGTTTCTAGCCGTTTTCAACGGCTATAAACGGTCACATTGGGGGTTTTTGATCATTTTAAACCTCCCCCCAGTCATATAACAGCTATATTGAAGGGTATTTTTAAATTTTTTTTGAGACTTTTATAAATAGTCTGTTCCTCCTTATTCTCACCACATTAAACCAACTCTTCTCTTCTTCTCTACTACTACTATTTCTCTCTTCTAGCAAGGTTCTAGCAATTCAATTTTTAGTTTGCAAATGATCTGGCAAGTGGCAAGTGCTCTAGCAAATGTTCAAGTGCTACATAAGAGAAGATTCTTGTTGAGAAGTACAAGAGAAAGAAGGTCACTTCTTGTTGAGAGGCGAGAGCATAAGAGGAAGCTCACAAATCTCAGCTCCATGCCTCTACCTTTGGTCCTCTTCTCAATTCCTTGTTATGGTTAGTTTTTATTTTTTTATATTTATTAATTTAAAATTTTAGATATGACATCTTATGACGAAAGTCATTTTGGCATGCATCCTTTTTCTGAGGGTGAAAAAACTAATTCTCAACCCCAAACCTAAGTTTCCTCTAGAGCCAGTATTAGTGAAGGTCAAATCTCTTCTCATAAGATGACTAGTGATATTTGAAATGATTTTGATAGAATTATGGTTGATGAATTCTTCAAAGCAAAATGTAGAAAATGTGCAAAACTTTATAGTTGTAGTAGTACTGGGGAATAGAGCATTTAAAAAGACATCAAGAGACTCGTAGGATACAAGATTTTCGTTTGCAAAGTACCATTAATATACAAGGGGATCACTTGCAGGTACTTTTGCATATAACCATAAAAATCAGAGAAAATTACTTGTAAGATGGATACTTCAGGATGAATTATCTTTTAATTTACGTGAATATTATGATTTTGAATAATATGTTCAATTAGGCCTACAACCTGCTTATAGAAGAACTAGTAGGTGTACATTTAGAAGAGTGACTATAACAAACTTTTTAGCAATGAAACAAAGTTTAATTGAAATGCTCTCAAATTTAAATACTAAAATTTCTTTAACTTCTAATTTTTGGTCTATAAATAGTAATTATTTTATTGCTATTACTGCTCATTATATTGATAATGATTGACAACTAAATAAATGAATTCTTGCTTTTGATGCTTTTAATTTTTTGCATTCGGGATAACAAATTTTAAATGCTATTTATCAAACTGCATGCTCATATAATAATAATAATAAAATAATATTTATTATTTTTGATAATACATCTAATAATAATTCTGTTGTTGTATTATTAAATGATTCTTTGCATCCTATTTTAAATGAATAATTATTTCTTTTCAATTATTTCAAAAATTAAAAATGCAGTTTTTTTTGTTCATGATTCAAGAGCAAGACTTTAAGAATTTAAACAATTATGTGTAGATCATAGTAAATATTTAAAAAAATTAAAACTTGATGTAATTACTCATTGGAATAGTACCTATACCATGATACATGATGCATATCCATATAAGAACTTATTAAGTGCTTATATTAATGATCATGGATTAGGATTTACATTGGCTAAAACTGATTGGGGTAAAGGTAAAATTTTAGAAGATTTTTTGGTTACCTTTTATGATGCTACAAAGGTTCTTTCTGGTATTTATTATCCAACTTCTTGGTCATTTTTACAAAAAATTAAAGAACATAGATATGATGATGTTTAATGCCTATTATACGTCAAATGGAAACTAAATAGAATGAATATTGGAATAGGATATGTCCTTTGCATAACGTAGTTGCTATTTTTGATCCTAGAGTTAAATTAAGTGGCGCAAAAATTTTAATTAATGAATATTTTAAAAACATGAATCAAGATCTTGAACATGCTATAAATGAGGTAACATGACTTCTTAATAATATTTATATTTTATATGATGATAAAATTCATGGATCTAGAATACCTGCTCAAAGCTCTGCTTTTACTTCTAGATCTCATTCGTCATCTATTTTTTCATTCATTGCACAAAGAAGACACACA